>JADANM010001663.1:8351271-8363091 GCA_026213755.1 Eurema hecabe | reverse complement strand
GTACATACTAGCTGTTGCCCGCGACTCCGTCCGCGTGAACTTTCATATAAACTTTGACCCCCCCCTTCCTCCCTTATAACCCTTTTTTCCAGTAAAAAAAGTATATCCTATGTCCTTCTCCTGGCTCTAAACTACCTCCCTGCCAATTTTCAGCTAAATCGGTTCAGCCGTTCTTGAGTTATAAGTGAAGTAACTAACACGACTTTCTTTTATATATATATAGGTTCATCATCTTGACGGTTATCTTTTTAAAACTGTATTCTTTATCGATTGCCAATTGAATATCTGAATACGCCCTAAATAGGTTCTATTTGTCGTCCAGATATTCAGTCTCCGACATATATAACATAATCCATACTTATATTATAAATGGGAAAGTAACTCTGTCTATCCGACTTTCCATGACGCTAAAACTATTGTACCGATTTAAAGGACTGAAAAAGACCGATAAAAACTGGAACAAAGGGTTACAAGGGGGGAAGGGGGGGGTAAAGTTTATATGAAAATCCACGTGGACTGAGTCGCGGGCAACAGCTAGTATGTACTATATAATATAACAAGTAATTAATAACCAACTGATAATGTTAAAGGAGCCAGTCAACAACACAGGTAAACCTTGTAAATTTTATCAATAAATGTATTTTTATAAAAAAAAATTCAACCTTATACTAACGCATCAACCACCAAGCTTTAATTTGTTAAAGTTATAAATAGGCTCCTAGCACGCTACGCTTTCAACTTAATAGAAATTGGTCTAATAGAGATCAGTATTATTGTTATTAACTTTCATGCTAATAAAGGAACTGTTAAGTATTTTTGTTTGTTTGATCATCTCTGGACTTATTAAATAATAATAATAATAATAAATATTTTCAGGACATTTATACACAGCGCCATCTAGTTCCAAGCTAAGCCGAAGCTTGTGTTATGGCAACTAGATAACGGAATAAATTACATATACATACTTTTCTTTTGTAAATACATACATACAATATATAGCAACACCCAGACCCCAGAAAAATACAAATGTAAATTACAAATATATTTTTCCGGTGTGGGAATCGAACCCACGACCCTTCGCGCAGAAAGCAGTAGTGTTACCACTGCGCCAAGTGGTCGTCAAATAGGTTTGAAACAGAATAACAGTGCAGAATGATTGTCTGGTGATACGATATGTTGTAGCTTTACAAAGATGGGATAAGAAAGAGATATCGAGGAAAAGGAGAAGAAAAAGGTCTACAATTGAAAATAATGCTTAATATGTTCTTGATTGGACTATTTTAATAAATATAATATTTCAAAGTAATATTTTTCAAACGATACCAAAATAAGGACCTACAACCGGTATATAGAAAAAAGTTTTCGGATCGCACAAATGTTTTGTAACGCATTGTATAATAATAAAACATCTCAACACTACAACATCATAATTATATGTCGCGTCACGAATCTTTAGCGCTGAACGAAACCTGCGCAGTCAAAAATAAGGTATCGAGGTAACGGCGCGGCACGCGGATCGCGTGATCGTCGGGAGCCCGAGCGTTGATTGGTTGTCCCAGTCGTGTTGTCTTTCTCGCACCAATACGTCAATTACGAGCGCCATTCTACCGATGCGCAGCTATTCTCGTCCAGCGCTAAACATTCGTGGTGCGACCTATACTTGTCGTAACGAAATTAAATATTATTTTGTTAGTTACAACTTACAACGAGCATTCAAGTCAGGTAGTTAGATTTTTTTGTTTAATTGTAAGTGTAGCCTTATATTACATGTTCTTATCTTGTTCTTAGAAGTCGGGTATAAAATAATTCAACCCATATTGTTGGATTAGACTTCCCTTTCACATTGAGTATTGATTTTTTAAGTGCTCCGTTAAATAAAGACAAAATATGTAACCTTTTGCTCGCAAGCCACTAAGGAATTGTCTCATATTGTGGGTTTTTATTGATGCTACATTATACGCGTAGATATCCATATCTATAATGATGCATTGAGTTTATGGATGGAGTTTTGGCGGGAATCGTGCGGCGTCTATATGTAATCTCGATTGAATATTCCTTTTTTGGTGCATAAAGTGATTTAATGTATGATTGTGATAGTGTATGCAGTAAACTAGCTAATAAGTGTCCAAGAAATGAAGAATTAATTTGAGAGCGCTTAGTAGCGCCGTTCCGATTGCTCCAAGATTCGTCTAGGTTCTTCGTAAAGCTCACTATCACTTTACGAAGGGCAGAACGAAACGACTGACTGACTCTACTAAAGACGACTTGATGACGATTTTACTTGACATTGGCAAAAAGCTAGACGCTAATGCCATAATATATAAGAAAGAAAGAGTTTATGGATATGATAATAAATAAAATTACGGATTAGCATTCTTTGGTTGCGTTAAAAATTTTATTCGTGTATTTAATTTTAAGATCAGATCGATATTATGATTTATTTAAGGAACCATGTAACCATGGTTTGGTCCCTTTATTTAGATTTAACACAATCGTTAGTACAACGTATGTACAGGGCGGTCGTTAACTGACGAATGCCCACTGAATTTTTTTTTTTGAGAGGAATCTCACTGTATTGCTTGAAGGGCATTTACAGTTTAGCGCGGACTGCCCACTGAAACTTGCGAACCCTGCTTTTTATTCGGTTTTACGAGCCTGGAAGACTGGTGACGTCACACGTTACGCACGTGTTGTTTACAAATTTTGACAGCGCTGCCGACATATTCATATATGACCGACCATACCCGATTTCAGGACAAACTAGTTTTGTCTAACCAAAATTAGATCTTCCTTTACGCGACAGAACTAGTTCGAACTAGTCTGGATAGGTTAAACCAGTTAAAACTAGGCGAAACTAGTTGAACCTAATATAAATACGCACACTCTACGATAATTAGTTAGACCAGAGTGGTCTTCATGCAAGCAACATCTATTCATAGAATATAAAACACTAGACGTAGCCGTTGTTCCTGTTCCCAGGACAATGTCGCGATATAAGGTATCCTATGTACTAATCCAGGGTATCGACATACCAAATCTCAACTAAATCAGTCCTGCCGTTTTTGCCCTAAAGAATAACAAACATACATCCATATATTATACACTTTCAGAAACTTTTTTTTTAAGGAAAACAGGTTAGCGCTTGACACTTGACTTAACAACTCGCCTGATGTTAAGTGAAGTTGTGGTCTAAGATGGAGCGCGCGTACCTGTGAGATACCTGTTCACTCTCCACTTTTACATTTATAATATTAGAAGGATAAATTTAGAAAAGGAAACAGGATATCCTACTATAAGAGAGAGAAGCATATAGGCTTTAATCTTAAGAATTATATTACCTACCTGTATTGCATCAGTTTTAATCAATTTATCTTTCTTATTATAGAAAATAATGAGCCCACGCCTCCTCGGGTTTCAGTCGAGAAGCCATTCCTCCTGACAGACGGCAAGTAAGGAAACAATTAGTTTTACAATATTTGTAATTTTGCTTTGTAATTGTAATCGTGCCTTCTATTTCCTGCTAACAACGGACGAACGATTAATTCATCTGTCGAAAGCTTCAGAACCTTCTGGAATATTTATTAATAATTCTGTATTGTTTGGGTTTTAATTCAAGTTTGAATATAAATTTAAAATAAATATTATTAGGTTTTTATATACCTTCTGTTGTAATAAAAAGTTTCTGATATTGATGAGAATGTATCCGTAGAGAAGTAGATATGTTTATTGAATTTATTAATTATTTATTGATTGTAGTAATTATTCTTCGCCAATTTGATCAATATTACGACACCGCCACCTAAAATTGGCAAATAATATGTTTGGATATGAAATAAAAAGGCCCGATAAATATATAAGTTAGTAATAAAAAAAAGATACAAAATTCATATCCAAAATGGCTGTCCACTGTCAATTAATCCTTTTTTTTATTATTTAAATTAATTATACTCCCGCGGATCATTTTATACATACTTGCTATATACATTTCCAGCTATTTCTACACTACCTTACATTCTTATCATTCTTATAATTTATATTAAATCTGTCACCTTGTGTTATTTGTCAATTAATCCTTGTAATGAGGGCTTTAAATGTTTTGTTCTGTATATTGAATAAATATTGAATTCGTATATAACAGGGTAGAACTAGACGCGTGGTTGGACAAAGCGACGTACGCGCACGGCGAACCCGTTAATATCAGCGTAGTGATTGCCAACCATTCGTCCAAAACCATCCGACGTATTAAGGTGAGTGTAGTGTACATGTAGTCGCATTTGGGTTGGTTTCTAATACTCGATGACGCGCACACAAGCCCACCGATAATGTTGCTTCTAATAGAAATTTAACCTATAGATGTGGAAAATTTTAAATCTACGAAAAACTTACGAATTTCGATATGACAAAGTGATAAAAATGTCTACTTTAAAATGGCTTCACTTTGCGTGCTCACATCGCGTTTCTAGGTATTATTATTCTATACATATGTATGTATATATATATGTACATAAATGTCAGAGATTCATCAAAAGTTCTACTCCGAATGCAATCGTCGTCGATATCGAAAAACTTTGATACCTCTTACTGAATTAGGGAACTTAAGCACACTAAAAAACAAATGAACATCAGTTCATCGTATACTTCGTCGGTGTATTTGTTTGTACGTGGTATGCTTAGTGTTCCAAAAAAAACAATATCAAATTTTAGAGCTATGTTCGGCTTACAAATTAATAAAAAAAAATATCTAGTAATATTGAACCCTATATATACAACCAAATCTACAGAAATAATCCTGAATCGTGCTTACGATATATATTCAGAGCTTAACACACATTCCCAACAACGAACCACGATCGCCCACCGCAGTTTCAAATCGTTACAAATCGGTTTTTAAACGAAACATTAAACGATGGCGAATGACGTGCACAAAATGGCCGCCATTGTAACCGCAAATCGCAAAGCTGCGGTTTCGAACATACAAAACAGCTGTTACGAAATAATCTTTGAATACTAATTATTTAATTAAAAGGTTTATTTTTCTGTAACGCGATCCCGTTTTTTGGGTTATTATAGTCCTATAGTAATGTCTGTATTTATGCAAAATGTAACCACTCGAAAATTTTTTGATAAGAAACTATATATCTATCTATACATATAATAAAAATGTAACGAGTCGCTGTCTGTACATGGAAGATATATGAGAAAAAATATTATAGGAGACCTTTATTAACGCAATAGAACCCAAAACAATGATTTTTGACATTTTTGTCTGTTTGTCTGTTTGTTTGTGCACGCTAATATCAGAAACGGCTTAACCTATCTAGAAGGGGTTTTCAATTATATATTGTGGTAAGCTTCACTTAACATTTAGTGTTTAATTCATGTCAATCGGTTGATAAATAAAATAGTTATGGCAATTTAAAGAATCACGTTGAACTAGCTGAACGTTTGTTGGCGCGGGTTAGGCATTTTCAAAAATGCTACCCAAAGTCACTTTTCTACGCGGGCGAAGTCGCTGGCACAGCTAGTTCTTGAATAAAGCCAAAAAAGAAAATTTGTCTAGTGGTTCCATTTTGCATTTATTATACTCGCAAATAACACAAGAACAAAACATTTTTAATTGTACTGGATTCTGCGGACTTATCTACATATTAACTAGTTTTCTTATTATTTAAAACAATGAAAAGCTTAAGTCTACTATTCAGAACAAGTTACTACTAATTTACTTTTACTGGCAACATTCATTAATTACTTACAACTAAGCAGAATATTTAAAATGGTTAATTTATAATTTTTAAAAGCAACTCACCTCAAATATTTAAAAGGACAAAAAACTAGGAAAATTAAGACCCCGAGATCACTATAGACGAGGAGTCTCTTAGTTTAGTACCTACCTTCATAATAGCATGAAGCACTCAAAAGTTTGTAGGAAATTGTCTCCATGAGGGTTGTTAAAAGGGAGGTGAATATCAATGTGTCACGTCATTAAGCGTGCTTTTGCTTTATAACATATAAAATAGCTGTACAAAATTTGTTAAGGTTTTTAAATAGATAAGTAATCACTTAAACATTTATTAGAACAATTTTATTACCTAGTGTTACCGTGTATGAATCGCCAAATATGTTAGTAGGTGCATAACTCGGTAAAAACTGAACCGATATCAATTACTTTTAGAATATTCCTCGCATTACGTGGATGGTTTTTTAAAGCAAAGAAAAAGGGTGAACGTAGTGTAAAAGATTACTAGCCCTACCCCGCGGTTTAACCCGGGTAGTTCCCGTTCCCCGGGCAATAGGGATATAAAATATCCTATATATTAATTAACCTATCTACATACCAAATATCAACTACAATTGTCCAGCTGTTTTTTCGTGAAAGAATAACAAACACATCCTCACAAATTTTCACACTTATAATATAAGTAGTGTTTCTCTTGTTTAGTTATTAAAATTATATATCTTATATAAACTAGGTCTGTCTGAAAGTAGTGAGGAAACTAGTACCTGTGCATCTTTATAATATAGTCACTTTTTCGGCGCTCTACTCCGAAAACGGCAAACTCTATAGAAAAATGCATGAGGCATTTTTTGTAGACAATTTCTCGACAAACAATGTTTATAATGACCTTTATGTTCCTTTAAGCAATTGATCTCAAGATATTTGCGAAAAAGATTTCATATCTTGGTGTATACAAAGATTCAGCTCGCTAATGTTTTCCGCAGATTGGTGCTTAAAATTGCTAAAATAACTGGACTATACATAATACACTTTCCTAAACCAGCACCAATCGATCGAATTATCGGTCGTCTATTCTCAACGTACTTTAAAGTATTGACATGTCTCTTCAAACTTTCCCAATATAACTTCAAAGGACGAAACGTCAACGTACTATTGACATGTCTAACATCGAACCCGACTCGATAGTTAATTTGAATAAACTCCGTTGTATAAAGTTACAATATTATAATACGTTTCTAATCTTTGTGATATTCTTGTTTTGTCCAGCCTACATTTTTACAAAATGACACATTGAATTAAATTTTAAATAAATAAAACATAAAAAACACGATTACAAATTAATTAATAGACGAATTAAAAACAGAAAAAACCTTCTGGGACATAAAAGAAGCGCAAAGCAAAAATCATTAAAAGCTATTCATGCTTCATTCTTAAGTTATCAGTGTTAGTGTAATATAGGGTAAGTTACCCTTTTGACTTAAGTTATACCTAAGTTACAATAATACTATTCAGCACATTTTTTGAGTTTTCAAATTAAAGTTATTTTTGACGCGTAAAGGTATTTGTGGGCAAAATACGTGCTCTGTTAATAATATTGCAATGAGGAAATTCATAAGCGACGCATAAATCCACACAACGAACAACAGAGATTAATTTACGAGGCTCTATTTATACTAGGTACATAAATATTCGGTGAAAACGTGTTCATACATAAGTATAAGATCTCATTTTCATGAAACATACAACATACTATAGCGTATAAGTATTATAAGGACTAGTAAGATTTTGTTAGGTTTTTGTTACTAAGTTTTGGTAAAGCTTTTTATATTCATTTTACCAGACAAGCGCATCAAATGAAGTAGTCGTAATAAAATAATTGTTGTTCGAGCTGTCCCCTAATAGACCCATTAAAATCTCTATTATTACGAATTATTTGTTACGAATCCTTCTATAGTATGAAAATATCTAAATCATTCGAAAAACGACAAAGTTTTTCTCGAACACATAAAATTATAGTTGTATGACAGTAAATGTAGAATAGTTTAAAAGAGTTAGTAGTTAGTTAGGGTTGATTGTATCTATATATATAAAAGAAAGTCGTCTTAGTTACTTCACTTATTACTCAAGAACGGCTGAACCGATTTAGCTGAAAATTGGCAGGGAGGTAGTTTAGAGCCAGGAGAAGGACATATGCTACTTTTTTACTGGAAAAAAGGGTTATAAGGGAGGAAGGGGGGGGGTCAAAGTTTATATGAAAGTTCACGTGGACGGAGTCGCGGGCAACAGCTAGTATTTATATAAAACTACAATGGTTAACTTTTTAGAAACGACTAAAAAAAGTTACTCAAATTGACAAATCTGAGTTACCACTTTTTTGTCGTTTGTAACAAACTACTAACTCTTTTAAACTTTCATAGTTCTGTAATATTTTAATCCAACAAAATAAAACCAAAGGTACATTTCAGGTATACATCATACAGCACGTAGATGTTTGTATGTTCTCCAATGGTAAGTTCAAGAACGTGGTGGCTGTACTGACAGGCTCAGGGACTCCCATACTTCCAAACCAGATACACACTGATGTGTACAGTCTCACTCCACATAAGGGTAAGCACTCTAAATAAGAGGTATATGCAATATTCTATATTTGTACTTCAAAATGATTGGTGGTGAAAATTATTGACAAAAGGGGGCTTATAATTTAAAATAGTGGAAAGAATTTTTGTAGCTGTTTGTCAGTATAATATTAAGGATTAAACAATTGTCAACAATTTCAACTTGTAGCTTAACGATTTCATTTACAATAGAGTAATCCATTGAAGTGAAATTTTAATTTAAGATTTTGTGTGATATATATATTACAATCTATAGGTATATATAAGTTAGAACATCAAATCCATGACATTCTTATAGACTTTTGTATTAGACATTTGATAAGATAGACGACCGCTTGGCGCAGTGGTAGCACAACTACTTTCTGCGCGGAGGGTCGTGGGTTCGATTCCCACACCGGAAAAATATATTTGTAATTTACATTTGTATTTTTCTACGGTCTGGGTGTTGCTATGTATTATATGTATGTATTTACAAAAGAAAAGTATGTATATGTAATTTATTCCGTTGTCTAGTTGCCATAACACAAGCTTCTGCTTAACTTGGAATTAGAATGAGCTGTGTATAAATGTCCTGAAAACATTTATTATTTATTTATTATTATTATATTTTTTACTATTCCCAGGCGTCACGAAGAACTGGATAGCTTTAGAAGACTCATACACAAATTCAGGAACTTGCAGTCTCGCCTCCACAGTAGTATGCAGTTCCAATTCACCTGAAGATAGAAATGTATTCGCTATCTACGTCTCCTACTATGTGAAAGTCAAATTAGCTGTTAGTGCCATCGGAGGAGAACTCTGCGTCAAGCTACCCTTCACTCTGACACACTCCTGCATCAACGAAGCTCCAACAGACAGCGTCATAGAAGAAGGAACACACAAAGTTATATTAGAAGGAAAAGAGAACGAAGAGAACCCGAAAACAGAAGAGAAAGATAAAGAGAACATCGCTGAAGACGTACA
The DNA here is from genome assembly GCA_026213755.1 of Eurema hecabe. Taxonomy (NCBI): domain Eukaryota; kingdom Metazoa; phylum Arthropoda; class Insecta; order Lepidoptera; family Pieridae; genus Terias; species Terias hecabe. Next base: position 8,353,776 of record JADANM010001663.1, on the reverse strand, counting down.
AGAGATTGAAAAGACAGAAAGAGATTCAGAAAATATGGAAGATAAATCGCCTGATGACCACCATTGTATAGCAGATGTTCTAGTCAATATAGAGAATAAGATTTCACGGCCAGCTAATTCCGTGGTGGTTCAAAAATGTTCTGTGGTGAAACATAACGATGAGGAATTCGACTTGATCGAAAAGTATCCGGGTTCCGATACATGATCCGATGATGAGTTGTGTAGTAAAGGGCACGGACAGACAGACGAACAGCCGAAGTTGGAAGCGATTAGAGCCAGCGAAGTGGAAGTCCATGTCCACAAAGTCGGCTTCGCTGAGAATTTGAAGAGAGCCGTTTGCTGCATCGATCGACGAAGAAGGTCCAAATAAAAAGTTTTAACTCGTTTTATTTTTTTTAAATCCTTATAATAAGACCTTTATACAACAAAAAAACAACGTTTTTTTTGTATACACTGCCTTACTACTTTCATGTATTTCTTTATTAAAGGTTGCTTGGAAGAGTTCGCTGCCAAGCGATAAAGCCGCCATTTGTATGTATATTTCTTTTTTTATGTATCTAATGTGTATACAATAAAGTGTTTAATAAATAAATAAATAAACATCCATGACCTTCAGAGATACCATAGATTATATCGGACTTGTACCTACCAAAAATGCCATAGATCATGGGCAACTTTGCAGACTCTTTCGCGACAAACTTTTTACATCTTAATATTTTTGTAAATAAACTAACATGTTTCTATTCACTGTAAATAAGAATATTTGGGCACAATTTAGAAGAGAATATTGTTGTGTAAGTTATGAGAGTATGGTAATGAAGTTCAAAGTGAGTAAATTTATTAGGTAATTGTTTAAATGAATACAAAAAATACACTACAGAAGAAAAGTTTCTTTTTATTTGATTCTAATGAAACTTACCCGAGTTTTTAAATCACAGGCTCATTTAAAATAATAATAATAATAATTTATTTCCAAAATAAGGTGATTTACAAATTTTACCCAAGCTCCCAATATAGTAAAGACTGTTTTTCAGGAGCCTGTTTCATCCAAATCATGACACATGAAGCACCGACACAATTCGTTCAGATATTTACAATAGGTATATAAAAAAGGCAGAAAAATTTGTTAGACTAACTTATATACGTATATTATAACAAGTCAATTTCATATAAGCGTATAAGCATTCAATTTGATAACATTTAAAATGAAACCAACAAAAACTTAAACAAGTAAGTGTGAAGAACGAGCGAAATATTTTTATTACCACTACGCAACATTTAAACAACGCCTTTGATCTTATTTGCCGATCCTTACCAACTTTTAAGTCTCCCGATAGTCTGCAGAGAGTTTGTTTTAAAGGTAGTTGGAAGTTAACAAATCTAAAGATTAAAAAGTCATTTCATAGAGTTACATACATTTTGCACATAGAAGTAGTTCCAATCGATAAGACTTAGCATTGTCAATCGAATTATTATCTAGTCAAATTGTAAATAAATAGGTTTAAAGTAAAGTTATTCAACGCTTCCGTGGCATTTAAACTAAAGATGTTTAAAGAAACAATGAAGATTTGGTGATAGAGTGCACGTCACTGCATTTTTGCGAAATTTAGGTGGGTACAGCCTTTTTTGATTGTTTCAAAGATGCAATTACTAAGAATGACGTTAAGAGCATTTTTTCTTCTATCTCTTGTAAGCCATTTTTTATTAGTTTTTTGAGACTTTACAATGTTTAACTACCTGCTTAATATTAAATTGTATTCCAAATTATATGTTGAAATAAAAAATAAAATTTAGAGATAAATATAAAGAACAAGAAACAGAACAATCGTCATTTTACGAGTCGCATAAAAAACAATTATTTGTCATGTCTTGCATATTTTATAAATAAATACTGTATACCAGTACGAACTAAAATAAGCAGTGACTTATTATGTATGTGAAATTTGCAATGATATTATAGCTTATAGATATGTTACACACCTACAAATCAACCGAAAAAAGTGTTCCGCACAGCAGCGGACAAGTCAAAACGATAGAAAAGAGATAAATGATAAAACCAACAAGAAAAAAAGAAATAGCTATGTCAGTTGCACGTGGAAGCACCGGCAACCAATCACCTAAAGGTAAGACGACTTAATTAGGATGCTTTTGCGTCTTTAAAATGTTGCCCCTATAACATATCTATATTATATAATATCATTGAAAATGTTACTATTGTTACTTTGATAATAAATAATTTGTTTTAAGCTACGCCCTGTGTGTCATATAGTATGTACATATGAACTAAACTTTCTTTATAAATCTATCTATAAGTCAAAATAGCATTAAAATCCATGCAGTGGTTTTTGAAAGCTAAACAGGTAAACGGATCGAAAGTATTTGTTTCAAAACAATTTGTAGTCGTAAGCATTATTTATGTAATATTTATAAAACGAAGAATGCGATGTCTGGATGGATAATACGCTTATTAATCTATGTGGAGATAATTTAAATTTATTGTAAAAT
>JADANM010001663.1:8313471-8325042 GCA_026213755.1 Eurema hecabe | reverse complement strand
AACTAGTAACTAAGGAATAGTAATGATTTAAGCTGACTAAATATTTATAAAGAGATACCCTATCTTAGTGATTAATACATCAGTCATTAATCTTTTTTTTGTTACGTGAAAGAGTATTTCATCCATACATTCAAACCTTACACATTTGCTTTAAAAACTCGAAAATTTATTACTAAGAATACGCTTTTAATAAGTATTAAAATCTGGTAGATTTTAATTTTAATTCTGTAAATTTTGCGATCTATCCCCAAGAAGTTTCGAAGACGTATTATACGCAACACATATGTAATCTAATAATTAATTACCATATTAATTAGCGAATGTTGACGATGAATAATTATGTTTGAATGAACGGCTTAGTTCGAAAACATCGAAATACGAAGATTAATTAGGTTAATCACAGATAATGGGGCTGGTTCAATAATGGGTAGTTTCAAGTTCACCCCTTCGGGGAAATAAAGTTACATTTTGCTTAGAATGAAAACACGTGTTAGAATCAAATAAGGGTCAGGTAAGTTTTTATTTTTTTGGGCAAAGTAATCCTTACTAATATTATAAAATTAAAATAATATTATAAAGTAACTCTGTCTGCCTGTCTTTCCATAGGCTACTTTTTTTTAAATCAACCCCCAAAAGGTTGCGCGAGGGGTTGAAACTTTTTATAATTTTACGCTTTCACGGCCACACAACAGCTGAACCGATTGTAATGAAATTTGATACACATATGTTATAGAGCCTAAGATAAAAGATAGGCTACTTTTTAACTGGAAAAAACGGTTATAAGGGGGAAGATGGGGTCAAAGTTTAAAACATTTAGAATTGTGCATAGACCCCATAATTTTAATACAAGAACATTGACGTAGTATTTTTTATTAGTACGACCGTAGTAACTTTTATTAGAAAACTTCCAAATAGCACCCACAAGAGCGATTGTAATCAAAAACATCGGAACACTTCGTAAAGAAATATAATTTTCCACTTGTAAACGTTTGTTTAACATCAAAGACGGAAGGTGCTTTAAGTTTTAATCGGAGTTTCCTTCGAATTATTTTGATAATCAAAAACTTGGAGTTGTTAAACAAAGGTAGAGAGAATTACCTTTCATACCTTTGGATCAAGTTATAATTTGAAACAATATTATCACTGTGTATATTACAAAACAGATTATGATATACATAACGCGCTTCCCGGCTTTACCCGCGCAGTTTTATTCTAGTAAAAAAAATCGGGTGGGGCTGTGCGCGTCACACGGCCGTTGGTTTTAACGTGAAACGTCTATGTAAAATCGCTTTTAAAGTAAAAGATTGAAATGAAAACAGCGAGCCAACTATATAAGTGAAATATCCACACCACATTTTTGTTTCTAAGACTAATAGTTTTTCAATTATTAAGGAACAATGATAGACCCTTTTCGTTAGGGTCCACTTTTTAAAGCTGGAAGCCGTATGTTTCGGAATGATTTTAAAAACGTTTCACGTCAAAAAGGTATTAATTTAAGTAAATGTAAATACTGCGTCATTTGTTGCATTATTATGCTACAGTAAATGTTACAAAGGGATTCCTGGTATTTGCTATAAAGTTTTTTTTATATTTGAAGTATTTTTTAATATATTTATTGGTACAGATACAAACCTTTGTGAATTAAGGCCGTCGTCCGTAGTCATTATGATCCCGTTCCAAATTTCCTGAAACAAAAAAGTTATTTTTAAAACAACATTCTTATTAATTCACGCGACCAGCTAACGTCCAGCTAAGCAGTCAGTGGTACGACTGATCGAGGATCCCTTAAGTTCAGACTTCAGAGAAGGTTACATTCTCCCTCTGCTTCCAGAGCTGTTTGTCGGTCTTTGTGGTTTTAGCCCTATGTCAATTATTACAAAGCACGCGTTTTCGTTATTTTATAAAAACAATTAAAAATCTCCTGCCTTGCTTCTATGTTTATTCTATATGCTCTGTAAGATTACGCAATAAATTACTGCTATGACTAGGCGAACATAATTTCATAACGACAAATTGTAAAATATGGCTGAAGCACGGCCATATTTCAATTCGTTCGTAATCTTTCAATTACAACGATCCTAATTAATGAATAGGCAAGCGTGATTAAATACAAACGCAATGAAAGCTTTATATTTTATTCAATGAAACGAATATTTCATTTCACAAAGCCTTGAAACACTTTAATAAAAAATCACGCAACGTTCAATAGTATTTTTTGGTATTTTATTTTTTTCTGTTATGGCAGGCATGACGGATGTAAATTTAAAGGAAAATCTGTTTTAAAGGAAACGAAAGACAGAATAGGGGAATACGTCTACCTAGAGGAGTAGGAAAATTAGAAAATAGACAAGTACTGAAAAGATGAATAAAAGAAGTAAAGAAGAATATCTTCTAAAGCAAGATTCTTCTAACAGAATTAAAATCAAAGCCACTGATGAAATGACATTACAAATTTTTATAGCTTGGTGCAAGCGACCAGGCGAGGTACCTGATAGAAAGGGGTCATCGCCACCCATTGAAAGGGATCATTAAAAAATGTCTAATTAAAAAGGCGTACTATACATTAAATGAATATATTGAAAACAAAAACGCTTGGAATGATATTTCTTAACAATCATGGGACGGTGACCTTTTTCATGAATAATTATTATAATATAATAGTCGAGTTTTTGTTTATATTTACAATTGTATGTTCCTATTTTTAAAAAAGAGCGACCCTCAGAGTTTCTTGCCGGTTCTTCTCTGTAGAAACTGCCTTCCGAACTGGTGGTAAATGTTTTGTAATACCATGACGATTCAAAAGTGTTACTTTATGTAGCCTAATTGTCAGCTCTGAAGTGGGTTACCGATTAATTGACAATGGAAGTGTAGAATGGCTAACACCCTAATGCTAGCCGATCCAATTCAGCATTATGAGTTATTAAAATTCCAAGCCTTAAAATCTTTATTGACATGGTTTAATCTGCTTTCATTTAATAATAATTTCCACCTGGAGACGTTTAAATTGTTATATTTATGATCAATTTATTTTGAACTTGACGAATGTTGAAACACGAATAGCGCCTATAGGTAATACAATATATTCATTTTATCATTGATGATGTGACATATAAAAGATAAAAGGTTTCGGTATATCAAAACGTTAAGAGGAGTGCGAATGTTAGAAAATAATGGAAATTACTTCGCTCTTATAAAGGCATTGATCATTTATTTAATAAAAATTTGTATTTATGTTCATTGTATAAGTGCAACAAAAAGTTTGTTGTGTCTATAAAGTAATTCGTTAAAAACCTCCTTTTAAAATGATTTAAGAGGAAATTTTAAAACAACTTAGTACTGTGTAAAAGTTGTAAAATGTAAGTTGGTCGTATGAGACTGTAATGTTTGTTTGTAAACAAATCCTCTTTTAAAATAAGTTTAAAAATGCCTGTCTTTAAAAGCTATTCTAATCAAAAGAGTATCGTATTTACTTGGATTTACAGCCTATAATAGCTTGGCATAATACAAAAAGTAACTGTATCAAATTTCCACGATTTGAACCATTTCTGAGTATAACTAGCAGCAATATTGGTATCATTGAAAGTATTAAAAAAGCCACTGATGCGTTATCGTATTCAGTTCAAATTTGGGTAAATTGAAACTGGTATTACGATGGATTTCGCTTTATGTAGTACTAGCAACTCACCCTGGCTTCGCTCGCATATATACTTTCATAGTAATATTATAAACGAAATTTGGTACACAGAATATGGTCTAGGGCCTGGGGAAGGATATAGGCTACTTTTTTTAAAATCAACCCCCCAAGAGGCGCGTGAGGGGTTGAAACTTTTTATAATTTAACGCTTTCACGGCCAAACCGCTGAACCGATTGTAATGAAATTTGGTATACAGATGGTCTAGAGCCTGAGATAAAACATAGGCTACTTTTTAACTGGAAAAAAGGGTTTACGAGGGGTCAAAGTTTATCTGAAAGTCAGCGGCAGCTAGTAGATTATAATTTAATTGTAGTAATACAATTTTAATATGGCGTTCACTATTCAAAGCTATTAGATACTGCATATAAGGTATTAAGTGGCTATTAGGCGCTTAAAATAGAATGTCACTCCAGCCTCAAATGTGAGTGAGGGAGAAAATTTAATTATCGGCAAAAATGAAGATGTACAAGGATGTTCGGGACGTCTGATTTAATATGAATTTTATATACCCGTAAAATGGAATGGTTCTTTTATTATAAAATGAAATTTGTCATGTTATATTTAATCTTGTAAAATTATAGACCACATAGTTTTGAATGTAAATTATAGTTTGCTATTTAACCTATTATTTTTCTATAGATTATAATGTAACGAAATTAAAAATGTTAACGTTAAATATAAACTAAAGTCAGGTTAGACTGACATTTTAAAACTTCATAACGGCTCAACACATTTTGAAGACTTTTATCGTTGTTAGAATCTAACCTCGAATATAAAGTATTAATAAAAACAGGTCATAGAATTAGGAAAAATTGTTACTTTTATACAAACAGACATACACACCTGTCTTTATTTTATATATGCATAGGTAACTGTCCAAAAGGACTATAAGACCTATCAGATGACTGATAGTATGTGTTTAAAAATCTACGATCAAACACACACTCATACAATCAAGCACAAACAGACACACACATTCACGCACACACGCATACATACAACCACATTACACCCTCACAACACACACAAGCATCCACACACCCCCTTAAACTTATGCGCACACACACGCCCACATTATATAAACATTTACGCACACACACACACACACACACACAAACACATTCACGCACGCACGCAAACTTAAACCCCCTAAACACACGCACCCACACAAAAAAATACTAGTCTCAATAACATTACTGTATAAATTCTATAAACAATTTCTATAACCATAATAGGTTACTAACAACGAACGCTTCCCAACTGAGTTAACTCGACTTCTATGAATTCAATTTACCCGACTCTCGACACTATACAAGAGACTGACTTAATTACACTCACAACTAAAGCGCTTGTAGGTACATACACGCACACAACCATATCTCTTGTTAGTTTGCGATGGCAATACTTATATGTCAGAGAATTTTTTTATGTGATGGTGGACCTCCACCCAAATAACAAGTCACTCCCCGCGGTTTTACCCGCGTAGTTCTCGTTCCCGGGGCAATACCGGGATAAAAAGTATGCTATTTTTTAATCCAGGATATTATCTATCTACATACCAAATTTCAACTAAATCGGTCCAGCCATTTTACCGTGAGAGAAATACAAACAGACACACTTTCCTACTTATAAAATTATATAGAAAGGTAAACAAAATATATCCATACATTTATTCATCCATACACCTTTGGTATTATGATATTTCGAATCTTATACATTTTATTAAGTAAGAAGAACAGAACAGAAATTGAATTTTTGAGTTGAGAACATATTAAAGACTAGCTGTGCCCGCGACTTCGCCCGCGTAGAAAAGTGACTGTGGGCAGCAGCGCGCCAACAAACGTTCAACAAGTTCAGCAACGTGATTCTTTAAATTGCCATAACTTTTTTATTTATCAACCGATTGACATGAAATAAACCACATTATATCATTGAAAACCCCATCTAGATAGGATAAGCCGTTTCTGAGATTAGCGTGCACAAACAAACAGACAAACAGTGAAAAATTTCAAAAATCATTGTTTTGGGTTCTATTGCGTTAATAAAGTTCTCCTACAATTTTTTTCTCATATATCTTCCATGTACAGACAACGACTCGTTACATTTTTATTATATGTATATCTATAAGTCTAAGTGCACAAAACAAGAGGAGCACAAGGTAGAGACCTTGTGCTCTCTACAGAGGTAGAGATCACAGTATCACGTTTAAACTGGCTTGAATCTACGTCGGTGTACCTAATGTTCTTGGTATTTCGAGTATAGTATAGCTGTAAAAGTACATAAATAAGAGTTACAAAGACGGCATATTCATATATAGATACCTAATTTAACATATTGTAACATAGTATATCGCTTTTTCTTGTGTCCATAATATGTATGGTTAAATTTCATATTAAGCAGCTTAAGTTATTTTCATGCGGTTTTGTTTATCAGATAGAGTGATTAAAGTGGACAATTTATGTGTATAATACATGTATAAAGGTGGCTTTGAAACATCATCTAAATTTTCTTAATATAATAGTACTATGTAGTTATTTGTTTCGTTATGAATCAGAATCTTGTCATTTGCTAAGAGAACAATTTTTGTAACTAAAGTGATCTCTTCCAGGTCCCATGACCCAGGCCGAAAACTTAGAAATAATGGTGATCCAGTATCTTTCTAAATACTAGAGATGGGCCGAGTACTCGGTTGATACTCGGTACTCGACGTACTCGGCGGGGTTTTTGATACTCGTACTCGGCCGAATAACTCGGTTAATATTTGTTATTTGATAACGAGTATTTTATTTTAGTCTAACAAACTTTTTAAATTATTTATCTACTATGACGTGCGACAATCAAGCGACTGGTAGTTGGAAGGTCTGGGCGGCGACCGGGGTGAGGGCTGTATTAACGTGAGCAGACAGTAGTTGAAACATTTAACATTTAGCATTATGTCGCATAATGCGCTCTAGTGCTATACATAATTAGAAAATTAGGCCTGTTTGTATTTGTTTACATGCGAAATGGGAATTTGATTTAACCGCTCGCGTGCCCCGTGCGCTAGCGACTTTGCGCGCCAAAAGTCCGGCGTCCATTACCCGCACACCCCGCTCTTCCCCGCCATTTTTTGCGCCTACGCCGCGCGCTTTGACATTCACGCAATCGTTGCTTGTGACTCAATTTGTTATTGAAAGAGTGTCAAGTGTTATATTTTTTATGTTAACTATGAAACTAGCTATACAATGATATCTTTTATTTCTTAGATTACGACACTTGTGCAGAGTAATGCTGTCCTGAACTTGAGATAGCGCGTTTTAGAGCTCTTATTTTATTTAAAAGCTTATATCTCAAAAATTAAAGCGATAACATATCGTTTTTAATATTTCATTACGTTACTTATGAAATAGATAAATGGATTAGAAATAAAAACGTACACTTCTCCATACAAATTTATTTATTTAAAGGCCTCTGATTTAAGCATGCGTCCGCTATATCAAAACGTAACCAAAAACCGTTACCAATCCTATAACCAACGTAACGGCGTTATCATATCTGGTAGCGGTTATCAACAAACCAAACAATTTTTATTTAAATCGTCGACGGTGACCGCGGCTACGGCTGCCGCAGCTAGTTTCATTCAACCGATACCGCACCGGCGCAGCGATAGCTAGCCATAATTATGCTTTCTCTCTCTATACAAGCGAGCCATTGTGTGCAAAAACGAGATGGAGCGAATATTGCTACAACGGCTCGCTACGCGATCACGTGACCCTCGCGACACGATAGTTCATTATAGTTTCACCTCCAAATCATATTTACGATGAACTTTATGTGTATAGGCTTATGATTGTTTTTAGTCTGGCACTGTTATGATACGAGTGATTCTTAAAGTGGTCTTTCACTCAACCAATGATTTGTTTTGAACTTTTAATTGTTTTAAGTTAGTATTCAGTTGCGTATGTAAACATAAAAATAATTTTTGAGTTTTTGCGTTAACTGATTGTAAACGCGTCAATAATTTGGTTAGATGTCATCAATGCAGCAGCGATCTAGCTATTCAGCTATTCCGTCGTTGCGCGATAAAATAGTTACTATAGTTAGCAAGCAGCGGGCGCTGATACCGATATTAAAAAACGGTTTTCAATACCGATATCAAAACCAAATATCGGTTAGATAGCCGCTACTGGAAATAGCCGAAACCGCACATGTCTACTCTGATTCCATACCATAATCTGGTGCCGCGCTGCGTTATTTAGTTACACTTTTAATTTCTTTACTTTTTTTCTATGGCTTGTACACTCGACTGGGATTCATAGAATCGGAAATTTCACGGAGAAGCGAGATAAAAAATGAAAACTAAGCTCAAGAGTGAAAGAGACAATTATATTTAAGTTTTTCGACCGCGGGAGCGATGTCAAGCACAGGTTGACACGGGCAATATAGACGTATTCGCGATGTTAAGTCCCAGTTGACACGGGCAATTTAGACGTTCACGCGATGTCAACTCCTGGTTGACATGGGCAAGCAAGCGGTTAACCGAGTTACTCGGCCGAGTACTCGGTTGAAATAAAATTAAGCCGAGTAATACTCGATACTCGTTACTCGGCAAAAGTGTTACTCGGCGCATCTCTACTAAATACCTACCTCGCTTGATGCAATAGTTTTTGAGTTCATTAGTAACAAAGAGACGAACCTTCTTACAAACTTACGTGCTTATAATAGGTATATACTTCCTAGGACCGTTGAACATTATACAGCTATTGGTATATTTTAAATTAAACTAAGAGGCAAGTTCGCTCGTATTCTGTCTTAGCGAAAGTAAGTTTTAAATATTTTCCCTGAGGCGTCAACTCGAAACTTCGAATTAAACACTCAAAGGTCCATTAGCTGTGATTAAACTAATTAATCTATATTCCTATAATTTTATTTTGAAACCGCCTACGTTTGAGAACTATGTGTGTTCTATGTTAATGTGAAGTCTAGCGTACCTCGACGGGAATATAGATTATTGTTTTGGAGACCCGTGAACATCCGGGACCGGATAATAAAATTCGGCAACCCAGTCCATAGTTTTGGGCGCTCATGGTGATGACCGTAATATCAATATGACGTACCTCCCCCGATCTAGGCAGTCCATAGTATTCAAGCTATCCGAGCGTTCATGGTGATGACCACTTTCCATCAGGTGGTCCCTATGTTATGTGTATGTGTAAAAAATCCGGGGGTTTTGGTGGGCTTTACCTGCCCCGATATAGGCAGGTGTCCCGGGTGGAAAAGACCTGAAACCGTATATATTATTTCCCATAGTCTTCATCATAGCTTAGCGCTAATGTCGCAGATTCTGAATAGTATTTGATGTTTTAAATTAAATCCTGTTTCCCCATCACCATTTATAATAATAGTATTAAAAGCGTTTTATAATTGTTTTTTGTTTATATTAATACTAGCGACTACTACCCGCCCCTGCTTCGCACGGGTGCAACTACAGAATGTCCTCATACACAACGTTCACAGCTTTTTTGTCAACCCGCGGTCAGTACCGCAACAACTAACGTCCCTGCATTTTAAATTTGTAATATCTTCGGAACTATTCGCTTAAATTACATGCTGTAAAAAGCATATTGATCTATAATAAATGCACCATTTATTTAAGGTACTTAATTGGATGAGGATTAATGCTGTATAGTTTAAAATCACTTCGTAAATAACCATTTATTAGTAAAGGATTAAAAATAGTTATGTTGGGTTATCCCTAAGAGATAGACATATTATGCCATTGCAGAGTTTTTTGTAGAACTTTTTAAGGTGGACAATACTGTAGTACAATATTTTGGTCTATCTCATAGGGTGTAGCCAGCGTTTGCAATATAATTGCAAAAAACGTTCTTATTTACGACATCACATTAGAAACCTCTAAATTTATCAGTCTTTCTCTACTATATTATGCATGTATTATACATATAAACCTTCCTTAAGAATCACTCTATCTAATAAAAAAAACTGCATCAAAATCCGTTGCTTAGTTTTAAAGATCTAAGCATACATAGGGACAGACAGACAGCGATAGCGACTTTGTTTTATACTATGTAATGATGAGTCATATTATATTCGAAGCCGCGGTACAGAATATATTAAGAAACATTTATTATTCCATTCCACATACGGAGAAAGAGGAGTGAGGAGAAAGAGAGTAGTGCTATCTCTCTCTAACTCGCTACAGGTAATAATACTGTACCCAGAAACAAAAAACAGTATGCCTACTTATGATTCACGCTCAAACCTAAACTCTTAGATAAACCCAATGTTTCTGCATGAGTAGTCTTTGTAAACACGAAAATAGAAGGTGAATGGGTGAACCAAATAATCAATACTGAAGCAAATGTATTAGATAACGCCGCTTTAAAGCTTTGTAAGATATATTTTTCTTGTTGGAAATTCTTTTACACGTGTGCTGACGTTTTTGTTGACAGAAGGGACGTCAAAGAATTAAGTATTTTATTTTGAGAATTATTTTTTAAACGTAAAATGAATTTCGATCGTACACCTGTCATTGACACAAAAACATTGTTTTACCTTTATATAATAGACAATTCGATATTTAATAAAAAAAATATTCTCGACTAACTTTTAATTGAAAAAAAAAACTCGATTCTACCACATCACTATTTATTGGAGATTGAAAACCTGCAACACTGCAAATGTCATTTTACTGGCTGGAATTTTACTTTTTATTACCTACTAGCTGTTGCCCGCGACTCCGTCCGCGTTGACTTTCATAAAAAAATTATTCCCCTGGAAACTGGATAAAAAGTATCCTATGTCCTTCTCCTGGTTCTAAACTACATCCCCACCAATTTTCAGCCAAATCAGTTGAGCCGTTATCGAGTTATAAATGGTGTAACTAACACGACTTTCTTTTATATATAGGTGGGGCAAGCGAGCGGGCGAGCCACCTGATGGAAAGTGGTCATCGCCGCCAATCAACACTCGCAGAGCTTGACAACTCTAGAGTGGGTTGCTGGCCTTTTAACAACATGTATGCTCTTTTTGAAGCACCCCATCGTCAGTAATGCATCGCACATACTTTAAGTAATCTACGTTATAATAATCCAATCAAAAACATAAATGTGAAATGAGAGCCAAGTTCAATTATTGTGATAAATGCCTTGGTTGTCGACTTCAACTACAAAAGAAGTGAGATCCAAATGGGTGCCAAGTTCAATGGTCAGTACTGAAATTTATTTATAAGTAACAGTAAAACATATCATATCGTCTTATAACAAGATAATGTATTGTAGCCTAGGTTTGTCTAATATATACGACATATATTTGATATTTAACGACCGCTTGGCGCAGTAGTAGCACAACTGCTTTCTGCGCGAAAGGTCGTGGGTTCGATCCCCATACCGGAAAAATATATTTGTAATTTACATTTGTATTTTTTTTTGGGTCTGGATGTTGCTATGTATTGTATGTATGTATTTACAAAAGAAAAGTATGTATAAGTAATTTATTTCGTTATCTAGTTGCCTTAACACAAGCTTCGGCTTAGCTTACAACTAGATGGCGCTGTGTATAAATTTCCTGAAAATATTTATTTTATTTATTTATATACGACGACTTTAATATAATACGACAATGTCCAACATTTTAAAGCGATCCTTAAATAGATTCTATGTCGTCTAAAGTAGGTCAAAAACGTACATATAAAGGATACATTATTTGAAAGCTTACGATTTAGTTTCAGGTCACATTTTACTGCTACGGTTATCTTTATTACTATTTGAATTGCCTTTGAAGTAAGCGAATGAAAACGGTCTCCATAAAAGCGTCCGTTTGAAATTTCAGAGTTCACTAGTGAAGTCTTTTGTATTAAAGGAGCAAACGACTTCTT
>JADANM010001663.1:8297693-8313371 GCA_026213755.1 Eurema hecabe | reverse complement strand
GAGTGTTATTTCGCAAACGTGCGCGCGACCTCCCACGTCGATGCTAGGACAACACTAAAACGAGTCACGCAGCGCCCGCGCCGCCCACCTTCCCTCTCTTGCGTCTACGAGGCGTAAGATTCCACGAGTACCGACATATCTCCTAACGCAAGGAATGAAAATAATTACAGTACTGTGCGTTAGGGACCTAATCCATCTCTAATTTCTTTTTTAATGTCCTTGAATTCATCTTTAAGTAGGAAGCAAATATGTATATTTGTCCTACTCATACCTAAAGAACTTTACACGTTAGATCCTCCCGCAAGGAGTGAAACAACACTATTATATTCAACGCACAATACAAAAGTCCTGCAAGAGATCTGATAGATCTCGTAATGCAACGAACGTGTTAATGAAACGAATATTTCATTTCACAAAGCCTTGAAACACTTTAATAAAAAATCACGCAACGTTCAATAGCATTTTTTGGTATTTTATTTTTTTCTGTTATGGCAGGCATGACGGATGCAAATTTAAAGGAAAGTCTATTTTAAAGGAAAGGAAAGACAGAAAAGGGGAATACGTCTACCTAGAGGAGTAGGAAAAATAGAAAATGGACATGTACTGAAAAGAAGAATAAAAGAAGTAAGATTCTTCTAACAGAATTAAAATCAAAGCCGCTGATGAAATGACATTACAAATTTTTATAGCTTGGTGCAAGCGACCAGGCGAGGTACCTGATGGAATGGGGTCATCGCCACCCATTGAAAGTTGTGTATATAATATTCGTTAAAAACCTCCTTTTAAAATGATTTAAGAGGAAATTTTAAAACAACTTAGTACTGTGTAAAAGTTGTAAAATGTAAGTTGGTCGTATGAGACTGTAATGTTTGTTTGTAAACAAATCCTATTTTAAAATAAATTTAAAAATGCCTGATCTTTAAAAGCTATCCTAATCAAAAGAGTATCGTATTTTACTTGGATTTACAGCCTATTATAGCAAGGCATAATACAAAAAGTAACAGATTCAAATTTCCACGATTTGAACCATTTCTGAGTATAACTAGCAGCAATATTGGTATCATTGAAAGTATTAAAAAAGTCACTGATGCGATATCGTATTCAGTTCAAATTTGGGTAAATTGAAGCTGGTATTACGATGGATTTCGCTTTATGTAGTACTAGCAACTCACCCTGGCTTCGCTCGCATAATATATACTTCCATAGTAATATTATAAACGAAATTTGGTACACAGATGGTCTAAGGCCTGGGGAAGGACATAGGCTACTTTTTTTTAAATCAACCCCCGTAGAGGCGCGTGAGGGGTTGAAACTTTTTATAATTTAACGCTTTCACGGCCAAACCGCTGAACCGATTGTAATGAAATTTGGTATACAGATGGTCTAGAGCCTGAGATAAAACATAGGCTACTTTTTAACTGGAAAAAAAGGGTTTACGAGGGGTCAAAGTTTATATGAAAGTCAGCAGCAGCTAGTAGATTATAATTTAATTATAGTAATACAATTTTAATATGGCGTTCACTATTCAAAGCTATTAGATACTGCATATAAGGTATTAAGTGGCTATTAGGCGCTTAAAATAGAATGTCACTCCAGCCTCAAATGTGAGTGAGGGAGAAAATTTAATTATCGGCAAAAATGAAGATGTACAAGGATGTTCGTGACGTCTGATTTAATATGAATTTTATATACCCGTAAAATGGAATGGTTCTTTTATTATGAAATGAAATTTGTCAAATTATATTTTATCTTGTAAAATTATAGACCACATAGTTTAGAACTCTTAAAGTGCTGATTGTAAATTATAGTTTCCAATTTTTCGTATTATTTTTCAATAGATTATAATGCACCGAAGTTAGATTGTTAAATAAAAAAAACTCGCTTTTACAATCTAACCTCGAATAAACGGTTTAAATAAAAACAACGAGATTAAGTGCAATGCACACATGCAATCCCTAAACACAACCCGCACACACACACACACACACACACACACACACACACCGGGTTACCGGGGGTAGGTCTCTTACGCAGACCGACTGGGTGGGTACCCCCACAGTGCCAGACATTCTACCGCCTGAACAGTGATGTTCGAATGTCACTCCGGTCTGAAGGGCACTGTAGCCAGCGAAATTACTGGGCCAATGAGTATTAACATCTAATGACTCAAAGTGGGGTGCGTCAATGTAGTGCACCCCTGCCCGGAGCAAAGTTCTGGGTAGCACTACATTGGTTATGGGCTGGCGTTTCTCTTACCATCAGGAGGGCGTCAAGCTTGTCTCACCACTTAATAGAATAAAAAAAACACACATTCACGCACACAAGCAAACATACACTCCCTAAACACACGCGAGCACGCACACATAAAAATCAGTGTTGTTTTGACTAGTGAGTCACAATAACATTACAGTATAAATTCTATAAACAATTTCTATAACCATAATAGGTTACTAACAACGAACGCTTCCCAACTGAGTTAACTCGACTTCTATGAATTCAATTTACCCGACTCTCAACACTATACAAGAGACTGACTTAATTACACTCACAACTAAAGCGCTTGTAGGTACATACACGCACACAACCATATCTCTTGTTAGTGTGCGACCTTGTATAATTAATGTTACTCACACATGCCCAAAGCTCTTGTTAGTGTGCGTTGACTTATGTCAGAGAATTTTTTTATGTGATGGTGGATCTCCACCCAAATAACAAGTCACTCCCCGCGGTTTTACCCCCGTAGTTCCCGTTCCCGGGGCAATACCGGGAGAAAAAGTATCCTATGTTTTAATCCAGGGTATGATGATACCGATTTAGTTGAAATTTGGTATGTAAATAGATGTATTTACATACCAAATTTCAACTAAATCGGCCCAGCCATTTTGCCGTGACAGAAATACAAACAGACACACTTTCCTACTTATAAAATTATATAGAAAGGTAAACAAAATATATCCATACATATATTGATCCATACACCTTTGGTATTATGATAATTCGAATCTTATACATTTTATTAAGTGAGAAGAACAGAAGAGAAATTGAATTTTTGAGTTGAGAACATATTAGAGATGAATAAGTGCACAAAACAAGAGAAGCTCAAGGTCTCTGTAGAGATCACAGTATCACGTTTAAACTGGCTTGAATCTACGTCGGTGTACCTAATGTTCTTGGTATTTCGAGTATAGTATAGCTGTAAAAGTATTGTAAATAAGAATTACAAAGACGGCATATTCATATATAGATACCTAATTTAACATATTGTTACATAGTATATCGCTTTTTCCTGTGTCCATAATATGTCTTGTTAAATTTCATAATATTTTGTTTATCAGATAGAGTGATTCAAGTGGACAATTTATGTGTATTATACATGCATAAAGGTGGCTATGAAACATCATCTTAATTTTCTTAATAGTACTATGTAGTTATTTGTTTCGTTATGAATCAGAATCTTATCATTTGCTAAGAGAACAATTTTTATGACTAACCTACCTTGCTTGATGCAATACTTTTTGAGTTCATAAGTAACAAAGATACGAACATTCGTACAAAATTACGTGCTTATAATAAGTATTTAGTTCCTGGGAACGTTGAACATTATACAGCTATTGGTATATTTTAAATTAAACTAAGAGGCAATTTCGCTCGTATTCTGTCTTAGCGAAAGTAAGTTTTAAATATTTTCCCCGAGGGGTAAACTCGAAACTTCGACTTAAACACTCAAAGGTCCATTAGCTGTGATTAAACTAATTAATCTATATTCCTATAATGTTATTTTGAAGCCGCCTACGTTTGAGAACTATGTGTGTTGTATGTTAATGTGAAGTCTAGCGTACCTCGACGGGAATATAGATTATTGTTTTGAAGACCCGTGAACATCCGGGACCGGATAATAAAATTCGGCAACCCAGTCCATAGTTTTGGGCGCTCATGGTGATGACCGTAATATCAATATGACGTACTATGACGTAATATGACGTACCTCCCCCGATCTAGGCAGTCCGTAGTTTTCAAGCTATCCGAGCGTTCATGGTGATGACCTCTTTCCATCAGGTGGCTCGCCTGCACATTTATCCTCTATGTTATAAAAAATCCGGGGGTTTTGGTGGGTAGTAGTACAGATCACTTGTGACTCATGATAATACGTTTACCTCCCCCGATATAGGCAGGTGTCCCGGTTGAAAAAAACCTGAAACCGTAGATATTATTCACTATTCCCCATAGTCCTCATCATAGCTTAGCGCTAATGCTTTGATGTTTTAAATTAAATCCTGTTTCCAGACCACCATTTATAATAATAATATTCAAAAGCGTTTTATAACTGTTTTTTATTTATATTCGTTTGTGAAACCAAATTCAGGGAAACCTAAATTTACTACTTTGTAATATAGCCTATATTTCAAAGGCAAAGACTCATTAGGATATGTTCACAATATCCCTTCTTTGTATAATAGCGACCATTTTGACGTTTATAATCAGCTTACATTGTAAACATTATGAGAAATTCACCTTGTAGTATTGTGAAAATAAAAAACCAGGTTGTTGGAAATGTACAATTTAACAAGCTTGTTTTTATAATTTTCATGTGTTAAATACAATGGTATAGGGTTAAATGTCTTTAAACAGTCAGAACTTAGAAAACCACGACAAAGTAACTATAAATATGATACGTTTTTTTTAAATATAAAGAATATTTTAAAATGAAGATTATGTATTAAACACGAATCATATTATATTCGAAGCCGGGGTACAGAATATATTAAGAAACATTTATTATTCCATTCCACATACGGAGAAAGAGGAGTGAGGAGAAAGAGAGTAGTGCTATCTCTCTCTAACTCGCTACAGGTAATACTGCACACAGAACCCAAAACAGTATGGTTACCTATAGATGATTCACGCTCATACCTAAACTCTTAGATAAACCCAATGTTTCTGCATGAGTAGTCTTTGTAAACACGAAAATAGAAGGTGAATGGGTGAACCAAATAATCAATACTGAAGCAAATGTATTAGATAACGCCGCTTAAAAGCTTTGTAAGATGTATTTTTCTTGTTGGAATGGAATTCTATTACGCGTGAGCTAGCGTTTTTAAGAAGAGGAACGTCAAAGAATTAAGTACTCGTATTTTATAATTTTGAGAATAATTTTTTAAACATAAAAGAAAGTTTGATTGTGCAACTGTCATTGACATATAGTTTTACCTTTATATATGCATAATAGACAATTCGATATTTAGTAAAAAAAATAGTCTCGACTAACTTATGATTGAAAAAAAACTCGTTTCTACCCCATCACTTATATGTTTGAAATTGAAAACCTGCAACACTGGAAACGTCATTTTACTGGCTGGAATTAATAATCTTACTTTTTTTTATTAAATAGAGGGCTAACGAACAGGCGAGTGACCTAATGGAAAGTAGTCATCGCCGCCCATGAACTCTCGCGGAGCTGGACAACTCTAGAGTGGGTTGCCGGCCTTTTAACAATATATATGCTCTTCTTGAAGCACACCATCGTCGTAATGCATCGGACATACTTTAAGTAATCTAAGTCATAATAATCCAATCAAAAACATAAATGTGAAATGAGAGCCAAGTTCAATTATTGTGATAAATGCCTTGGTTGCCGAATTCAACTACATTAGTGAGATCTAAATGGGTGCCAAATTCAATGGTCAGTATTGAAATTTA
Organism: Eurema hecabe; assembly: GCA_026213755.1. Classification (NCBI taxonomy): domain Eukaryota; kingdom Metazoa; phylum Arthropoda; class Insecta; order Lepidoptera; family Pieridae; genus Terias; species Terias hecabe. The sequence goes on along the minus strand of JADANM010001663.1, from coordinate 8,307,674 downwards.
TTTATAAGTAACAATATAACATATTATATCGTCTTATAACATAAGATAATATATTGTACCCTAAGGTTTGTCTAATATATACGACATATATTTGACATTTAACGACCGCTTGGCGCAGTAGTAGCACAACTGCCTTCTGCGCGAAGGGTCGTGCGTTCGATCCCCACACCGGAAAAATATATTTGTATTTACATTTGTATTTTCCTTGGGTCTGGATGTTGCTATGTATTGTATGTATGTATTTACAAAAGAAGAGTATGTATAAGTAATTTATTTCGTTATCTGGTTGCCATAACACAAGCTTCGGCTTAGCTTGGAACTAGATGGCGCTGTGTATAAATGTTCTGAAAATATTTATTTTATTTATTTATATACGACGACTTTAATATAATACGACAAATTACAACATTTTAAAGCGATCCTTAAATAGATTCTATGTCGTCTAAAGTAGGTCAAAAACGTACATATAAAGGATACATTATTTGAAAGCTTACGATTTAGTTTCAGGTCACATTTTACTGCTACGGTTATCTTTATTACTATTTGAATTGGCTTTGAAGTAAGCGAATGAAAACGGTCTCCATAAAAGCGTCGGTTTGACATTTCAGAGTTTACTAGTACCTAAAGTGTTTTGTATTAAAGGAGCAAACGACTTCTTTGGTGTCATACATTTTAATGTATTTAGTTTTTAATTTCTATAGATCGCAAATAAGCAATCGGTTTTGATTAATCAAGTCATAAATATAATAAAATTATAAATAATATGACTGTTTGTTTTCCGAATAAATAAAAATAAAAATAAAATAATGATTAAAAAAAAAAAAAAAAAAAATAATGATGTATGGAACTAGTCGCATATCCATACTTATATTATAAATGCGAAAGGATGTCTGTCTGTCTGTCTTTCCATCACGCAAAAAACTGAACTACTGAACCGATTACAACGAAATTTGATACACAGATGGTCTAAAGCCTGAGAAAGAACATAGTCTACTTTTTAACTGGAAAAAAGGGTTAAAAGAGGGGAAGGGGGTGGTCAAAGTTTATATGAACCTGAACCGATTTCGATAATAATATTTTTAACAATATCATTTTAAGTAGATTCTAGGAGGATTTTTAAGCTGGGAAAAAAGGTTGTTGTCGAGAATAAGATTAAAGATAAGATGCGTTGCGTATGCTAGATTGTTTTTAATAGAATTGAAATAACTAAATGTATTAATAGTTGAACCATCTAGAAATAAGCAAAATATATCTTTTTTTTTAAATATGATATTGCATTCTGAAGTAAAACTATATAGTTGGTAAAAAAGGTTTTAATATTATAAAATTTATTTCAAAAAGGCATCTGAATATTCGCGCCATATTTTTCACAAAGGTTGCCATTTAAAAAAACCTTGGAACTCACTGAAACGATTTTGTATCCTAGTAACATCAGTCACTTGCACACAATATTATGAAGTTGACAGTTTTTATATTTTTAGTCTGTGCTGCGTTTTTTATGTAGTTCCTAGGTTTAAAATATTCTGCAGTTTGTAATTAAGTATTTATTTTAAAGGTTGTAGCGGGAAATTGGTCAAGAATGTAAAGTGTTTGGCTGGTTTAAAAAAAAGGAAAACGAAGGGTTGAAGAAAAAAGTAACAAGGACGGCAAAAAAGGAAAGAGATAAACCTGCGTTCGCACTCCTATGATGACATATATTGATAACATTTCTAAAGAGATGCTTTTTTTTAGTATAATTCTCCCATTTAGTGGGAAGGCAAAGGGACAAAGCCCATACAGCCACGTCTTTAGTTATATTTTTCTTTGTCTTTTGTAAAGTGATAGTGAGCTTTACAAAACACCCTCGACGAATCTTGGAGCAATCGGAACGGCGCTACTAAGCGCTCTCAAATGAATTCTTCATTTCTTGGACACTTATTAGCTAGTTTACTGCATGATACACTATCACAATCATACATTAAATCACTTTATGCACCAAAAAAGGAATATTCAATCGAGATTACATATAGACGCCGCACGATTCCCGCCAAAACCCCCTTTCTAAAGAGATGCGTCAAAATTTACTGTGAAATGTCAAAAGTGACATTTATTAAAAGTTGTTATTCCTGAACGTATCCCCTGATACGAATCAATCTCAAATAGCTTTTGTTTTGAAACTAAAATAGTAGCGCTCTGCGCAAATAGTTTTGCAATAAAATCCTACACTTATGCGCTGTCTGTCAGTACATCTGGTTTGTAGCAATCATTTTGAGTGGAACTCGATATTTTATAAACATGTGCATTTTTGTTCGGTAGGTATATAAAGTTCAATTTTAGTTTGAAGTGATTTACTTATAATCCTAGTTTTTCAATAATAGCATTATTTCGCGTTATGCAAAATTATGCTTAACGTTAAATATTTTAACTACATCTTTCGTCATTCATATACCGAGAACTCAGTATAAAATAAATAAGTACTAAATAGGGCTTTCACTTGATACGTGTAATTACATGTGCAGTTCCAGAAAATTAACAATTTTTTTTCTTTAACTTGACAATGATCGAAACTAGGAATATCTGCTTTCGCAATATATGACAGAATACAGTATAGAGGACAGTAGATATATGATTATGACTTTAAGACTAGTCTTTCTCATTACACCTTTGTTAGTTTACAGAAACATTTCGAATGATTTACATTTTCTTCTTGGTTAAAAAGCAGTGCTGCGTTACCACAATTTTGCCAATGTCTAGTTCTGTATAGATAAAATAAGTTTGAGGGTCGATATTTGGTTGTGGCAATCAGCGACACGTGCTTCCAATACCACAGGCAAACATCGACCCGAATGATAATTATTTCCAACTCGAGTTAATTTACTTTGACATATAGCAATAAAAAACTGTCATCTATCTGTGCTTTGTTTTAGATATAGATAGACAGAACTTAGATGTTTTTAGTAGTTACTAAACATAAATAGCTTTTTTGAAAACAAGGGCTATACCTCCAAAACTAATGTAACCCTCTGACGTTCATTACATGGTCATCATTACGTGGTCGGGTTATACTTAATAAACTTTTTATCGTAAAAGTCCTCCATTTATTAATTTGCATAATATATCTTATTTAAATATATTTATGCCATTTCCTAACTACTATTATAAATGTGTAGTGATGTTTGTTTACTTTCACGCATGAGCTACTAGACCGATCATCATGAAATTTCGTAGACATATTTTGGAGGAAATGCTATTCTATATTAGATATGTTATACCCATACTAATCAACCGAAAAAAGCACAGCAGCGGCAGCACACACAAAGTCAAAACTATAGAAAGAGATAACCAACCAACAAGAAAAAAAAAGATAGTTTTGTCAGTTACGCGCGAATGCACCGGCAACAAATCACCTAAAGGTAAGACGTCCTAATTAGGATGTTTTTGCGTCTTCAAAATTTTGCGCTTACAACATATCTATTTAATATAATGTCATTGCTTGGAAGTATCAAATGCACATAGGCCGCCTTTTATTTTCGATCGTAATTTTATTGATTCAATGCGATCGAAATCACGGGTAAAAGCTAGTATTACATAAATTAACTTGTATCGATATTGCACAATACATCTGACAGGAATACAAATGATGCCCACATAATTTTGTCGTGCAGTTTCGGTGTGATCAAGGCCGAAATATATAGACGTATAACGCATAGACTGATAGTCCCTTAATTAAAATCAGTCCGCCGTAAGTGAAGCCAAAACTGTATATATGTAAGTGTAGAGTATGTTCTTATACTCGACTAGCTGTTGCTCGCGACTTCGTCCCCGTCGGATCTATTTCTATTATTATGTTATAATGAGACAAGTCGCGGACTTTTTTTTAGATCATTTAAAGAGGACTAATTCTTTCATACATATTATTTTTGTATCTTGAACCGTTTTCGCAGCGCGCGCAAAGGAAGCCCTCAAAGATGAATAATTTTGCCCGTTTTTTCCTTATTTTCCATTATATCTTCGCTCCTATAAGTCGCAGTGTGATGTTATGTAGCCTTAAGCCTTCCTCGATAAATGGCCAATTCAATAAAAAAAGATTTTTTCAATTCGAACCAGTAGACAAACAAACAAACTCTTCAGCTTTATATATTAGTATATAGATGACACGCACACAAGCCCACCGAAAATGTTGCTGCTATAAGAAATTTACCGTATTTATTTATAATATTTATAAATGTGGAATAATTTTAATCTACAAAAAAATACGAATTTTGATGCAGAGATCGCTGCAGTACATCAACCTAGACAATTGTCTACTTACATAGATATGTAAGTAGACAAAATTGTCTAGGTTGCAATAGCTTCACTTTGCGTGCTCATAATGTTCTAGGTACTATTATTCTATGGCCGAAATATAAATGATGACTCTGCATTGAATGGCAGTAATTTCACTGGCGCATGATTTGTTTATAAATAAACAATTAATATCAATGAGCATTGATTTTAATGTCACTGATTAATTTTGTTTGCATTCGAAGTGAACTATTACTATTATGAATAGCTTTTCCATACCGAAAATCCGGTTTTGTACGATTTGTACGATTTAAAAGGAGTAAATAGCAAATATGTAGCCTACTTTAATATATCCTTCTAATTGAGAACGAGACAGAACTTTAAGATATATACTTTTTTAAAGATTTCAATTTTACCGCTTAACCGTGATAAATTTATTTAATAACTAGCTGTGCCCGCGACTTCGTCCGCGTAGAAAAGTGACTTTGGGCAGCATTTTTGAAAATGCCTAACCCGCGCATCAGCAAGATTAACGTAATTCTTTAAATTGCCATAACTTTTTTATTTATCAACCGATTGACATGAATTAAACACTAAATGTTAAGTGAAGCTTACCACAATATATCATTGAAAACCCCCTCTAGATAGGATGAGATTAGCGTGCACAAACAAACAGACAAAAATTCCAAAAATCATTGTTTTGGTTTCTATTGCATTAATAAAGGTCTCCGGTAACATTTTTTCTCATATATCTTTCATGTACAGACAGCGACTCGTTACGTTTTTATTATGTGTATTGATGATTATATAGGTATGTTTTTGTTGCAATAAAGATTGCAAATAAATATTTTGAAATAATTTTCAATGTTTTGAATTTATATGCCCCATTGCATACGTAGTTTGAAGATTCAACCCACAACTACTCAAACAAGCACCTCTCTATTAAATTGATACTACATGCATCGTATTAAGTAACACTTGAAAGCACTCAATCATCGGCAGTATTCGTGAAATACAATATTGAATGAACAAGATTTGATCCGAAGCTGAACACATATCGGTGCATTGTAGAGAATTTAGCAAGCTTTCTTTCTTTCTTATATAATATGGCATTAGCGTTTAGCTTTTTGATAATGTCAAGTAAAATCGTCATCAAGTCGTCTTTAGTAGAGTCAGTCAGTCGTTTCGTTCTGCCCTTCGTAAAGTGATAGTGAGCTTTACGAAGGACCTAGACGAATCTTGGAGCAATCGGAACGGCGCTACTAAGCGCTCTCAAATGAATTCTTCATTTCTTGGACACTTATTAGCTAGTTTACTGCATGATACACTATCACAATACATTAAATCACTTTATGCACCAAAAAAGGAATATTCAATCGAGATTACATATAGACGCCGCACGATTCCCGCCAAAACTCCTTAGTCAAGCTTTAATACATGTATTAATTTAGTCCAGAGTTTCCCGAACTTTTTTGTGTTGTAGACCCCTTGCCATGTTTTTACGTGTTGGGTAGACGCTCTACTTAACTGCTATTGATGTGGTGTAAATTTTAATATTTTAAACGACATTTATATTCGTCTATATTTTTAATATGATAACGAACAACAGGAGGTACGTCTGATACCGTCTGGTACCGGCTGAGTACCAAATTTCATTACAATCGGTTCAGTAGTTTTGGCGTGAAAGTGTAAGATAAGAAATACAAAGAGACAGACAGACGGACAGACAGACAGAGTTACTTTTCCATTTATTATTATTATTAATATTAGTATGGATTGAATTTATACTATTTATCTCTCAAGGAACGGAAATTACCCGAAGAAAACCGCAGGGCGCGTTAGTAGGTATACATATATATTCATTTGTAAGTCTCGCTATTAAAAGCTTTGGACAGAATAATTGAGGGATGTCAGACGTCTGAAAAGATAATTATAATTGCTATGAAAAGAAATTATCTGTAAATGTCAAAATATAAATTTATTGATGACACTGAATACCGATGAAGAGAAACATTTTATTAATGAGGCAAATTACGAATTATTAAGTTAATCTATACTAATATTATAAAGAAGTAAAGTTTGTGTGTTTGTTAAATTGTAAGGGGTAATCTTGGGATCTACTGAACCGATTTTAAAAATTGTTTCACCAATTAAAAGCCACATTATTGCTGAGTGTCATGGGCTATATAAAAAACCGAAAAGGATAATTAACATTATGCCCAACGAAGTGGGCACGGGTTAGCTAGTATTTTATATAGCAATATCTGCGTCCTGCGGTTTTACCCGGGCTTTTTCGTTCCAGTATCAATATCGGGTTAAAAAGTATCCTTTCTGGTTATCCAGGATCTAATCTACTTCATACACATCTATTTAGTAATTTTTGCGTGATAGATCAACAAACGTACTAACACACATTTTCGTAAACTTTCACGTTTATAATATTCAAAGCATATTAGTCTGTTTCTCGAATTGACCGAATATATGTTTTTTGCTATTATACAAGTACTATAAATATAAATAGAAAATACCAAAAGACTTAAATATTACAACAAACAAAATATATTCTTAAAACAAATTATTATCTCTTTCCCGATATCTAAAACGTTTCTTGCATTTAAACGTCTCCGAAATCTATTGAATATTTTAATTAAATTGCCTAAAATGGACTTTTATAGAGATAAATGATTTCTCGTTAAAGGGTGAACAGCCCTTTGTCTGTAAACAAAACTCACAGACAAAGTCGAAGAAAAATCTTGTTGGTATTGTTATAAAGTCAATTATGTAGTTCAGTACATTGGTAGATGAAAGTTAGCCAACTCCATTCTGTTAGGACTTTCTGATTTGATAGAAACTTTGCTCGCGAAAGGAAACTAAATTAAATAAAAACTACAATCTAAAAGATTTTGCCCGATCGTGACTTGTTTTTAAGTAAGGAAAGAATCTGCTTAAATTTCGTGGCAAAATTAGGACGTATGTTTTTTCAATTTAATATTTAAATACAGATCTTAAGTATGATTTAAGATTTAACCTTTTATAAATCCTCTAAAAATATGGTTTTATAGCAATGCTAGCCGCACGAATAGGCTGAAAGCTTTTATTTTATAGAATGGTGTTATGAAAAAGCATAAAAATTCTTCGTTTAAGAATAATTACCTACCATACATTTCATTTAGCAATTCGACCTCCAAGTTGACGAATATTTATTTTAACCAAACAGCAACAATATCTAGTCTATTAATCCAACACAAATTTTCTATGGAAATCCTAGTTTTAAAGTTTCAAATGCCAACATCGTAGGTTATTCAGAGCTCTATTTCTGGACCAGTAACTTTGCCCCTGGAGCCCTTTAGTTTTCGTTAAATTGATCCATTGAGCTTAATTACGTGTGCTGCGTCTGTAGTATGAATATCAAAGATGCCTCTGAGAGTTATAAAACCTTTGTCTTTAACTAGCTTGGGTGGCTGACGAAAGTAATTGAGGAATTTAGAAGAATTCAACGAAAGAACCAATCTATACGCATTTAATTACACCTCCACACACACATCACACACACCAACTAACCCTAGTTCAATTTCATTTAAATTTTAACATAGATATAATACAAATTTTAATATAAATTTTATGTCACCTTGTTTGTTTATTAATAAATTGACACCAAGTCAAATAGAGTGTAAATTTTGCGGGAGGGCCTGGTGTCCTGAAATACGGGCTTGTAGCCTAGTTTAGGAACCAGACGCAATATAAATCTAAGTGCGAAATGTACCTAAATAGTAATGAATAATTAATGTATTGTGATTGATTGTATTGAATGAATAAAGATTATTATTATTAATATTATTAATTTAATCTAATTGGCAATGTTTCTAAAGACTAAAGATGATTTACACCCAAAATTTATACATGACATTATATTACATTTCAAGTTCCAAGCGTAATAACGTTGTATATAAAATCACACAAAAATGCTATTAAATTATAACAAAAGCTTAATTTAAAGCCAAAATATTAATTCCTATTGGCAGTCAAATGAAACTGTTGCTAGCATCATTAAAACTTGTAATATTTGTAAGTAAATTAATGAAGAATCTTTGCCAAAACACAACAATCTTGACAACAATGTTGCGTGTTTCCATACGAATATTCCGAGCGTTTAACAAGTCAAGTTTAAATTATATTAGGAGTTAACATCATTTTATTTCGCTGCGTTGGATATAATTTTACGGGTGGTTTGAAAAATTACAACACTTTATATTAACTTTTTTTTTCAGTTTTTACCAGCCAGCGGATATAAAGAAAAATGGTTTTTGTTTTTTGTACAGGTTTAAACATATATTCGAGTGAATATTTTTTCCTGTTTTAAATATAGTTCAATATCGAAAACAACTTATTTTTTTTTATATTCATTAAAATTCGTTTTGAAATTTAATGTAAATATTTATTAAACAAGTCTTTGTACCAAAATAGACTGGTTTTTAGTGTGAAAGAATATGCATGTTTTTTCGTAAAAATAGACGTTGCTAGTTTTATTTTTATTATGAGCTATAACTTATTGTGCTGAAGTCTTTGTCTTTTAGTTGGTTTGAATGTGCATCTCAGGAACTACACGTTCATACGAGCGACAGAGAGGCGTAATTGGTATCATCATTTTCTTATGACGTTGTCACGTTCAACCGACTTTAGAAACAACTGATTCTCTTTTAAATTAAAAATAGTTAAGCTTTCTTATAGTCGTGTAAAAAGATAATATTGATCGAGAACATCTGAGGCTCACGTGAACGTCACTTTCGACATCCGGGAATGTAGTCCGACAAAAACATGTCAGTCAGTAATCCGACATGATATACAACAATGATATTTCGTCGGAGATGTCATTCTATTTTATGTATTAAGCAGGGATAGATAGATTAGGAGGAACAGGATTAGCACTTGTATTTAATGATTATATTGTATTTTAACAAAAATTGTATATGTTTTTCTTAGTTATACCTATGTCACTAGCTGTGTTCCACGGTTTTACCAGAGTAGTTCCCGTACCCGGGGCAAGAAAGGGATATAAAGTATCCCATGCGTTAGTCCGAGGTATCACCTATTTACATACCATATTTCAACTAAATCAGTGCAGCCGATTTCCGTGAAAGAATAAAAAACATTCTCATAAACTACACAAATATTATAAATGCGAAAGTTTCTGAGTGTGTGAGTTTATTTAAGCTACTTCTTCACGTCTTAACGGCTGCAACTATTTGAATAAAATTTGATATCTGGCGATCCATTTGGTCGTTAAAATTGTTATATTAACTTTTGACTATACCTACTTACGCAAATACATTTTTTTACCGGAATATCCTTTAAATCGATTATAATTAATTCTTAAAAAAAGATGTTCCAGAATGTTCCTAATAATATATAAATGATAGAATATAATAAATGGGTGTTCTAGATTATTATTCCTAGTGTTCAATTTGATTTATGTCTGCTTTGATGTCAACATATAGCCTCAATCGAATGATCGTATTGTCCTCGAATAGACATCATTCTATTGTCCAATGCAATATAAAATCGATAAAACATATTAATCTTCCATAAATACTGGAAATGCATTTTATTTGCTTTTAATAATGTTTGATAAAAAAATCTTCTTTGATGTTTTGAAGTTTAAAACTATGATATTCTATTTTTCGAAATCAAATTTAAGTAGGACTCAAATTAATTCACTTT
>JADANM010001663.1:8233801-8272693 GCA_026213755.1 Eurema hecabe | reverse complement strand
TTTTTGTCGTAGTTGGGTTTTAGTTTTTTTACTTTATCTTGTACTTACTAATATAATAAATAATAAAACTAGTATAGTACGCGTCATTTATGTTTAGCGATTGACGAGAATAACTGCGCATCGGTAGAATCGCGCTCGTAATTGACGTATTGGTGCGAGAAAGACAACACGACTGGGACAACCAATCAACGCTCGCGCACCCAACGATCACGCGCCCCGCGCGCCGTGCCGTTACCTCGATACCTTATTTTTGATTTCTGCGCAGGTTTCGTTCAACGCTAAAGATTCGTGACGCGTGCTATACCTCCTCGTGGTTTTAGTTAAAATGTAAATAAAATAACGATGGAGATGAACATGTTTTCTTATTAATATGTTACACAATACACCCCTGCACCGTAATACAAATCAAATACCTGTGTAGTATTCGTTTCCGTGTCAACACCGGGATAGAAAGATTCCTATATACTATGTTATCCGGGATAAATAATGCTAATACAATTTTATGTTAATAAAATATTTGGTATATGTCATTGACTAGCGGATCCCACTTCTTTGGGCATAATGTTAACAATCCTTTTTTTTATATATTTTTTTTATAACATGAAGAGGGGAGACGAGCTGGACGCACTCCTGATGGTAAGAGTAACGCCAGCCCATAGCCAATGCAGTGCTACCCGGAACTTTGCTCCGGGCAGGGGTGCACTACACCGACGCTCCCCACTTTGAGTCGAGACTCATTAGCCCAGTAATTTTTTTTATAGGCTATGACATTAAGCAATAATGTGGCTTTCTGTTGGTGTAAGAATTTTTAAAATCGGTTCAGTAGATTCCGAGATTACCCCTTACAATTTACAATTTATATATAGACATAGGTATTATATATAGGTAAGTATAATTAACATTATGCCCAACGAAGTGGGCACGGGTCCGCTTGTATTAAAATAAAGTAATGCAAATTCTAAGCAACGATGTTAATTACCCAGAAAAGTTCTCGATAAATTGAAACATTGCTATAACTGGAAATTTCAAAGCCTTTTGAACTTACTGGGAATACGGTTAATAATTTCTACGTATGTTATATTCTAAATGTGGTTGGAATATTAAACATCGTTCATTATTAAGATTAAAACTTTATTTTTTGTTTTTCTGATTTTCAGGATTATAATTAACATGGTTATACACAAATTACTTAAATTATAGATTTATTTATACACTAGCTGTTGCCCGCGACTCCGTCCGCGTGAACTTTCATATAAACTTAAACTTTTTTCATACAAATGTTTTTCCCGCTTTCCCCCTTTCCCGTGGGAATTTTGCAAAATCCTGTTGCAACTAACCTTTAAGTTTACTAAGGTACCTGCATGGCAAATTTCAAGTGTCTAACATAAGCGATTTAGATTTTTCATACAAAAGTATTCCGCCGCTAATTCTCGTTCAAGTGCCTACGTTTAGCCGTTTAGGCTGAACGTGGATATGTCAGTCAGTCAGTTTCTCCTTTATATATTTAGATTTCATTTACATCTCTCTCGAAAAAATATGAAGCATTAAGACAATCGACCGTTTATCCGCAAACATAATATATACAAATAAGGATAAGTTTTACTACCAATTAATCAAAATTATAGATATTAAATTTACACATTTTTAAGAGGAATTGGTGTCAATAAGTGTCTAATATACAAATGTGTTAAAATTGAGGTTGAAGCAAATGTTTTCGGAAAGGTTGGAACATGGATAGGCACGCACTGGCTTATTGTTTGGATAAATCTGGTCTAAATTTGGTATTTTATCAAAAAATAGCGCATCTCGCCTTCAAACCTTAAAGTTTTGCGAGGTTTTTATGTTAATTTATACATATTTCTTTGGTTAATAAATGAAAAAAAATCTCTGTCGCTAAACTAAAATAAATATAAATAATGATTTTACCTACATCATGCCAAGGACAAGCAAATAACAGCTGACCAGTGTAAAAATCCCTTTACAAGTATGAGAACATCTTATCAGCTCATTATAATATAGTCCCTTCAGATTTGGAACGACCCTCATCCTTTTCGAGCACCCTTAAAGACCCATTGTATTGTCCCTTGTTTCCTTTAAGGATTTATTTTCAGCGCATATATTTTTATTTTGATGTCTGAACCTCTATATGAAAGGTAAGTTCACGAAATTGTAACTACGTACCTAAAGGGACCTTATTTAAAACATTGGTCAATCTTTGTTTGATAACTCCTTCAGTTTCTGGGAACCTGGTAGGTCGAATAATTATTCGACCTACCAGGTTCTAAAATAATCTGAGCTTTACCCAAAGCTAATTAGCTTTGGGTAAAGCTCAGATTATTTTAATAGCTTTAGTTTCACAATTTTGGCTTTTCGATAGACTCTTTGAATTATTAACTTCAGCTATTATGATTTTTACCTAGGCACATATGTATTTTTAAAAATTTGATAATATTTTCTGGAATTTTCCTTTTTTATATGAGGAAAAATATATAAATTACAATAGATATTTTAGACTTCAAGTGTGTTAACTTATCTTTCTCATACATTTTTGAAACTAATTTTGTTTCCTTATTTTAATCACTTCGCAATGCTCTTAAATTACGTTCATCATCGACATTGCGTTTATTTATTACCAGGCGCAAATTTGTATTGCTATTATTAATTACATTTATTAAAAGCAATTATCACCTGAGATGGAGAAGATTATAAATATAATAAAATATTCGAAATTCCGACATCAAAATAACTAACAATTATATAGATTATACAAAACACATCATACAACAAAGATGTTCCAATCATTACCAAATATGCCACATCACATAACATTGAAATAAAATGAATAATTAACCGAATGTCACACTACATTCGCTGGTTATAAAATAGAAATTTGCCTGTCATCCTGTGTCATCTACTTTGTGACAAAAGCCTATGTGTATGTAAAATGGGTTTTGGCAAGAACAATGTATTGTTTAGCAAACACGTGCGAACCAGTATATAAAGCAATTCAATTTATTCTGTCTGATCTACGCTTGTATACACGTTTTCGTATTAACAGACTTCATAAAACTAGGTTTTCAATTTGTTTGTGTTTGTTATGTTTCATCATTTAGAACTTTTAAAGACTTATTATTTGACAGAAGATTGCTTGGATTGATTGAAACACCGGTGGGTGATAGTCGGTACTCATTTAAAGGCTAGTCCGACATAACCGCCTCCTTTTCCCCCGAGGAGGACGCGCTAACCGTAACAGGATTCCCCCTCCGTAAAAAAAGTAGCTCCTATTTATTCTAGTTTTAATTTGGTACAATTTTGACACTAACTTTAATAAGGGGGATTTTAGGATATGGCCATCGGACTTCTACCAAGCGAAACCCGTTTCCTCCGTTTCAGAATTTTGGAAAATAATGCTGATAATGTAAATTTCCAAATGTTCTCAATAACATCTTAATGTATATGAATTACGTGTCACGATGTTTGTCCGCGGTTGACTCCTAAACTATTGAACCGATTTTAAATTAAATTTGCGTATCGTGTGCAGTTTGATCCAGCTTAAAAGATAGTATAGCTTCTCAATTTATTACATGCATCATATATTCGAACAAAACCGGGACGGATCGCTAGTATATTATATGTATAATAGTATGATTTAAAAAAAATAAAAACAGATATTAATGTAAGATTAAAAAATTGCGTAAATTTACTATTTGGCGAGAACAATTGCAATGTTTTCCGTCTCGCAAACATCAAAGGCGGCCAGATAAAGAACATAAATCATACTTATCATGGGATACGCAGATTTGGGTCAAGGGAAACGCACAATGGCTATAGTTGAAATGGTGGGAAGCACAGTCGCCATTTTTACGAAAGGTGTCGCCGTGGTACAAGGTTAAGCGATTTGCGGAGTGCAAGATATTTTTCTGTTACGAGTACTTGTAAAGTAAAATAATAATAATAATGATTCCACAGGACGCTTCTAAAACATAGTACATATAATAAGAGCAGACCATAGAAAGATACAAATGTAGATTACAAATATATTTTACTGGGTTACTACACTACTGCACCAAGCGGTTGTCAATGTATGTATTTCTAAAGCTGTAAAGGAAAGTTGTAAAAGCAAAGCTACTATAAGTAAAGTTTACGTTACTAAAGTTTTTAAAATCGCAATAAACGTCCATAGGATATGAAACACATAGTCAACGATATTTCTATTCAGATAATATCTTAGAAGACGATTAATAAATACTTAAGCCACTCTTCCTTTAACTGAAGATAAGAAGCTTAGAGTTATATAAATGTATTGCCTTTAAAATTAACGAAAAGAAATTATTATGGCAGGATTACAAAAAAGGATGGTGATATTGGCCTGCGAATTAGAAAAGGACCGACATATCTTCACGTTCATATTATTTGTAAACTTTGTACCATACCCTATAATCTGAGTGGACACTTAGCCTTGCGATGAGCTCGCGTCGTTTAGAAAGGAAGTGGCGAGTATTATCGAATTGTATTTATAACAAAAATCCCAAATCACCTTTACCTTTACTTTAATACTTTTCTTAAAAATAAGAAATATGTCATAACACAACTATTCCACTAACGGAAATATTAGGAACTAGCTGACCCGTGCCCACTTCGTTGGGCATAATGTTAATTATCCTTTTCGGTTTTTATATAGCCTATGACACTCAGCAATATTCTGGCTTTCTATTGGTGAAAGAATTTTTAAAATCGGTACATCCCTAGATTACTCCCTACAATTTAACAAACACATAAAATTTGCTTATTTATAATATTAGTATTGATTAGAAATTTTGAACTATACGGCCGTTTTTGAAACACATTCTTTAGGTAGTGCAGTAATCACTTTTGATGATACCATTTTTTTCGAAAAAGGTTCCAAGCAACTAAAGTAGTAGGGTACTAGTAGTTTTCAAAAATTGGATTAAGTCGGTACCTTCATGCTTTGCGAAATATGAATGTACCTTATTAAGTAACACGCGTAAATAATTTGTCAAATCCTCTAAAAATTCAAAAAACGCCTTAACAATATTAATGGTGGAATTTTCTCGAAATTCCTAAATGATTAATTGCCTTGTGTATTCAACGCGGTCGCTAACTCATAATTACCGTCTGTCTACCTCCATTACAAAGTATTGTTAACTTTAGACGTCAAAGTTACTTAACTTTTCATTTTTCTTCTGATTTTCTTATGATGTTGATTCGCGACTTATATGTGCCACTTCTTAAGCTAAATCTATTGGGGTATGACGACCAGCTGACTGGTCGAGGGTTTTTCTTTCAGGTTCAGAGAAGTTTCATATTCCCCTTTATCCATAATATAAAGCGTTTGTTTAAAACTGTTTATAGGAAGAAGTTTCTTTATAATTTTTAAGGTGTCAAATGCCTAAACTTAAAGTAGGTTTGGGCATATGGCACTCCCAAATAATTTGTATTTATATTGGTATAAAAAATATATGAAATTGGTGAAACAGAACCAGAAGTTAAACAGATTTTAATACTCTACTGTATAAAAAACAGGTCTATAAGAGATCACTAATAGTTTTAAAGCCAGTTTTTGGGGACATACTCTTATGCTGTCTATTTTTTTCTCTTTTTCCAGTTTTAAGCTGTAAATAGTTATTATTATTATTAAACCTGAAGAGCCTGGCCTGTACGGCCAGTCTGTTGTTTTTGTCAAATCTTTTTGTGAAGTCTAGTGTTTAGAAGGTGAAGGTTAGTCTACGTAAAATTATAAAAACTTAGGTACCCACTAACGTCGACAATGTCAACATTTATCTTTTATCATTTCCATTATTACAACTCTCAAAGATCCTATTTGATATTTGATATCTATCGAAAAATTATGCGTTAAATTGAAAGCAGTTATTTTATCAACCGACTTCAAATAGGAGGAGGTTCTCAATTCGACCCGTATGTTTTTTTCTATGTTTGTTACGCTAAAACTACGCCATTTATGACCCGATATGAAGAATTTTTGTTTTCGGCGTATAGGTAATCTAGTACCTATTCGCCGTAGGGGGCAAGGGTGGTCCCATTTTAATTCAATAATAAAAAAAACAACCCCCAAAGGTGGAAAATGTTCATTTTTATACGCAACATTTATAACGATTATGAACCAATTTGAACGATTATTTTTTGTTGAATAGGTATTATCATGAAATCGTTTTAATTTTTTTTTAAGTTAATTTTATCGAAAGATACCAAACAATTTGAATATTCGTATTAATATGGATATAAATACGAAATTACATATCTTGTAATAAAGATTTTTCGATTGACAAAAAATTCCTTACAATATCATAATAATTAATTTCAATATTATACTTTATATTATAAGGTACCTTAAATCAACCGTAATTGAAATTTCAATGGAACAAATGTTTGCGGTTGTCATGACGTGACCCCTTGTCAAATTCAACCGTTGCGGCTTATTTGCGGTAAATTGAAATGCTCTATACAATCTTATTATTTTTTATTAATAAGGAAAAAATAACCTACTAATGATGATGTATTAACGTCAATTTAGATCTTTTTTCCAAACTTTTGTCCCTAATTTATACGTCCTAGAAATTTTATATCGTCATAAAAGGTCTTAATTTAAGTTCTAGGTAGTTATACCAAGGGCCTAAAGGATTATCCTCCTTTATTAGGATAAGGGAAAGGTCCTCATTTCCTTGGACTTCCCGCCCGGGAAGGGAAAACTTCCATAAAATGCTGTGACATTTTCCTATCCTTAAAAGGCCGGCAACACACTCGTGACATCACGAGTGCTCATGGGCGGCGCTGATCACTTTCCATCAGGTGACACGCCAGTTCGTTTGCCCCCTATTACATAAAAAAAAAAATTAGATGATCTGATTAGATGCCAAACAGGGCGACCCGCCCACTTATAATACCTAACAGCATGATTTATTTATTTTATTACATAAAATAATCTTAAAAACTAAACAAATACATAACATTATTTACGAACATTACAACAATTATTTTACGATTTTTTTTTTCATTTCGTAAAATAATAAATTATTTTACAGAGAGAATATATATATTTTTTATAATACAGTAAACTGTAATTAAGACAGAATACTATTTTTTATAAAACAGTTTACTGTAATATATAAAAAAATAGTATTCTGTCTTAATTACGCAAAACTCCTGTCATATAATGATGGTATATATTGTAAAATCACGCAGCTTCATTATTGAAACCTCTTTGCGAGCCTTTTATCACGTAGTAAGTAAATAGAACAAAAAGACGGCGCGAAGTTCATAGGTCGTTTTAATTAAAGTTCCCTTTTGTCTTGAACGGTAGGCTTTGAAAATTATAATATGTATGGAAGTTGGTCTCGGTAAAATATTAAGAGGTATCGTAATATACCTAATATTACAAGTATATAATAGTATTTTACTGGTATAACTTTATATAATGTATAATTGCAATAATGCAATTTAATCAATATACTTATCAATATACATACGTATTTTAAAAACGTAACGTAGTCGCTGTCTGTACATGGAAGATATATGAGAAAAAATATTATAGGTGACCTTTATTAATGCAATAAAACCCAAACCAATGATTTTTGGAATTTTTGTCTGTTTATCTGTTTGTTTGTGCACGCTAATCTCAGAAACGGCTTATCCTATCTACATAGATGGGGGTTTCAATGATATATTGTGGTAAGCTTCACTTAACATTTAGTGTTTATGTTGAACTTGCTGAACATTTGTTGGCGCGGGCTAGACATTTTAAAACATGCTGCTCAAAGTCACTTTTCTACGCGGGCGAAGTCGCGGGCACAGCTAGTATTAAATAATTATGTTTTATATAGAATTATGATTGTGTGGAGCTTGTTGCTTACCAATGTATTGGTTGTTTTAGGAATAAATGATTATTAGTATTATTACGATTACGATTTACCATTTTTATGAAGTGTTTAATACAATTTTTGGGATTTAGGGAATCTCTTGTAATGTATTAATCAATCTAGTAATAAAATTAAAACAGCCGGATGTAGGTAAAGCCGCAGGACTTGACTAATGTATATTTCTTTATTAACCACATTTACAAAGATTTCGCAATATGTCCAATACAGCTGGTTTTATGTTAACAATTCGATACAGGAAAAATAAAAGTAAATTCTAAGAATGTTAGAAGAAGAATCGTGAGTTAACTTTAAATCATTTGAAGAATGAAACTATTCTATTTTTTTAATCGAATAATAAAAATAATCATCTAGATGGAAAGGGTTCCATAGTCATTTAATGAAAGCTAATCCCTTCTAAGATTATAAATGCGAAAGTAACTCAGTCTTTCTATCTGTCTGTCTTTTCTTTCTACTGAACCGATTAAATAGAAATTTGGTACACAGATGGTCTAGAACCTGGGGAAGGACATAGGCTACTTTTTTTAAAATCAACCCCCAAAATGTTGCGCGAGGGGTTGAAACGTTTTATAATTTTACGCTTTCACGGCCAAACCAGTAAACCGACTGTAATAAAATTTGGTACACAGATGGTCTAAAGCCTGAGATAAAACATTTTACTTTGTAACTGGAAAAAAAGGGTTGTAAGAGGGGAAGGGGGGGTCAAAGTTTATATGAAAGTCCACGTGGACGGAGTCGCGGGCAACAGCTAGTGATGTTATTTAAACACTTATGTTTTTAACATTCTAGAACGTCGGAGGTAACCCCTTCTGGCGAATCCGACATAGCCTCCTCCTCCCCGAGGAGGAGTCGGTAACGGTAACGGGATTTCCCACCGTCAAAAAAGGGGGTAACCCCGAGATACAGGAATTATATTTCTTACTTTTCTATTTCACATTTATTTCAGAAACTGAAACTAAAAATTCGCTACCGCAAAGGCTAAGTATAGCTTTAGATAGATCGTTGTAAAACTTTTGCACTAGTATAAAATATAAGGTTTAAATCTTTTATTTCCTAAGTTTTCATTGCGATCTTTATACTCTGTGGGAGCTTGTGAGATATTAGCCATGACAATTGTATGTTGTTTTATTTTTATAACGTCTTACTGTTTCTGTTTTCCTAGATATCAGTTGTGGAGTATGCATACATAATACCGTGTATATTTTTAAACAAGAGTTTACCTGAAGGACACATAGATATTACGTTTGAGTATTTTGAATTTGTTATTTGTTATAATGACTGATGATAAGCCGAGTTTAACACTATTAAATAATATCAAAAATACATAATCGAAATTTTTGCGCCTAAAACGGAGAGCGCATCTAGGATTTTATATAACTACTAGCTGACCCGTGCCCACTTCGTTGGGCATAATGCTAACAATCCTTTTTTATACAGCCTTAAGACACTTGGCAATAATGTGGCTTTCTATTGGTGAAAGAATTTTTAAAATCGTTTCAGTAGATCCCGAGATTACCTACAATTTAACAAACACAAACTTAACTTCTTCATAATATTAGTATAGATTATAATGACTCATGATAAGCCCAGTTTAACAATATTAAATAATATGAAAAATACATAATACATAAAATACATATACATAACGACATTAAAGACACTTTTTTTATTTCTTTTAAATGCTGTGAAAGATTTAAGACAGCTAAAAACGAAGATAGTATCCCCCCATGGTCATAGCTTTGTGCAAATTACTTTATTTATTTATTTTTTTTAATTTAGATTTTTGAAAACTTACTTGGTTTTTTAAATTTAATTTATTTTTACCGACCAGTAACGAATATCCTTCCGTCTATAGGTAGAGCTAAGCTTGTAGTTTGTTCAATATACATTACGATTATTCCGAATCATTTCTTTCATAGCTTTATTAATATAAATAAACAGTAACTATAGTATTATTACTTACCTGAAATAGGGATAATTATAATTTTTTCAAAATTTAAATCAATTTTTTTATCGTCTTATATCTTCAGAATTAAAATATTCGAAATTAACTCTTTTACATCCAGTATATAAAAAAATTATATCTGAATAAAATGTAATCTTTTATATGGATTTTTTAATTCTTCAGCGGTTTAACGGTATCTTGTCCAATACCCTGATCTGAAGGCTAACTTCAATGCTATACTGATAACAGGTTTTAATTCCAACGCATCTTTTAGTAAAAGTGCTTTTAAAATTAATATACATAATGGGATGACCAAGGCCGACAACAGAATACTAATTACGTAAAAACAACCGTTTATATTTGGTTTCTTCTGCAATTACGGTTTTTATAAAACAATCATATTCCTGGAAAAAATAGCTACTAAGTTCTGTTAATTATCGCTATCTGGTTTTGAAAGCTGTGAAAAAAAATTAAACATTTTTTGGTAGATAAGAATGAAATAGATGCATACATAAAATTAAAAGTTTTAACAATGTCGTCGATTGACTTATTGCAAGGAAGCGATATCTTTCAGGCAAGTATAGTGATAAGGAAATGTTATTTTAGAATAGAATATAACCATAGCTTAAAATTTAATAATCGTTATTAGGTAATCGTGATTTTGATAAATTATAAACCGAAAAACTTCTTTCTTGTCATATATTTTTAACTAGCTGTTGCCCGCGACTCCGTCCGCGTGGACTTTCATATAAACTTTAACTTCCCCTTTCTCCCCCTTATAACCGTTTTTTTAGTTAAAAAGTAGCCTATGTTTTATCTCAGGCTCTAGACCATCTGTGTACCAAATTTCATTACAATCGGTTCAGTAGTTTTGGCGTGAAAGCGTAACAGACAGACAGACAGACAGAGTTACTTACGCATTTATAATATTAGTATGGAGTATGGATTATATTACCGTAATAATCCTATGATCGATATATTTCCTATTTTTTGGGCCAACTTCGTTATATCTTTTATAAATTTTCACAAGACAAGTCGGCTTTATAATTTTGAATTCGTACTTTTTAAACTTTTAGAAAATTCTAAAGATTTCCTTTAGAGCTTAATATAAAAATCCATAACTAGTAATATACTCTTAATCTGATAATTTGAACCTTTGTTAGTAAAAAAACCTGAACCTTAGATCAGGTAATAAACTTTACGATTATCTTTGGTTGTAAAATTCAGTTTTACTGGAACCTACATATATGTAATTTATACAAGGACTTTATAGCTTTATTCTCCAACATTCTGGGTTACAATTTTATGGTCACGCTTAAGCCTAGATTTTATGACAGATTCTTTGTTAAAACACAAAAGTTTACCCCAAAAATAGCTCTCAAAATTGGGGAATATTTAATGGAATATTAAGAATAGAAATACCCTTAATTATACCAGATGTAGTTAAATTTAGAAATACAATATGAAAGCGATCAAAATTCCGTCTCATCATTTTCTATCTCAAATTGAGCTAAAGCGATTAGTGAGAAGGTATCTCCTAAAATAAACATTTATTTTGTGGAAAGACCTTACGTAGGAGTTTTTCTATAGACATAATCGAAAGGTTTATGACAATTTGTTATTCGACAAACAGGGTCGTTCGCGTAGAAACTTTATTTTCCTCCAAGTATCGCTGACAATGACAGGACGAAGCAAGACGTTCTATTTTTAAACGAAGACGGTACAAAGCCTCGCCGGGCCGGTGAATAAAAATTAATTCGTACTCGCGACGCATAACAATTCCAGACAAATGGACCGTAAAGTTCAACGCACAATACAACCCTGCCAGCTCAAAGAGCACGACAATTACTTGCATCACTGAGCAAGTGCAATCGCTACCCAATCCGCCGGCTAACCCTAGCAAAACAAGAGTGGTAAGTGACGTTTACATTCACCTGCTCAAGCGACGATACCCCAGTCATATTTGGTGTACCGAGCAAACCGCTTCTATATTCAAACTATTTAATTAAAGTTTTTTTTATTGTGTTGTGCCAGTACGATACCGATTGTAAGTTTATTTTTTTTTATTTCCGAAGCATTTACGACGACCGTTGCAAATATTTACCGGTATTTTACGTAACGTTGGAAGTAATTAAATCGTTTTTTAAACTGGGAAAGATTTCTCCTCGAAGATAAATCGATGCATGACATTATGTCATACGTTCGTGAGCATGGATAGTGAAAGCTGTAGATGTCAAAAGATGTGAGAATAAGCGATATATTATTATAGTCACGATATGCCTGTAATTGGAGAAAATTCGTATATTCGCTTCAAATAGTCCTCATTATCCCACCGCAACTTTATACTTTGGAATAATTATTCTTCCTCCAATAAAAGGCCTGGCCTTTATTAATGTTATACAAACGCAAAATTATAATTGAATTTGATTTATTGAAGAGGAAAATCAGTTAATTAAAAGTTTGTTAAATATATATGAAATTGAATTATTAATTATTTGGAGAGTAATAGTTATAATCAACGTTATTACGTTGATTCCGAGAATTTTGAGGTCTCATGGAATATCGTTGATAAAGTGTTTTAAGGCATTTATTGGTATGAATATATGTATGTTAATAATTAACTCTCAAATTAAAATCAAAAAATTAACAGTAAGATGGGAAAGGACGAAGGTTCATATTAAACATGCCTCATTATTTGGGGGTTTGAAAAGACTTCAGCTAAAAATATCATAAGACCAAATAATTCTATAGCTTGCTTACCGCGAGCCGTTTCTTTATCACGTTCAATCATCCTCTAGAGCTATTTATTAGATCTTGTATTATTTTGCTTAAATTTACAAGATTAACAGTTGTAGATCTATATAAAGATAATGATATAAAAGTCCCCTTATAGTCCCCTTGATAATCGTTGAAAAATATATAATTATAAAAATATAATATATCTGAGCACCTAATGAGTATTTTTAAGGAATATAATTTCGTCTTTGGTCCTTATAAAAACGTATCCAAATTATTCTGTTCTTAAGAAGAATGTAATTATTCTGTTTTTAAAAATATAAAGTCTTTTTGAACGACCTTTTTGGTAAAAAAAATAAGTCCAATCCTTTTTTTACCAAAAAGGTTGTACAAAAAAGATTTTAGTGTTATTCAAAACCGATCTATGTTTAGTAGTAGTATAAACGTTCCCAAGTAAACCGAAAGTTATTTCGTATACCGCCAAAGAAACTTCAAACGTGTCTCGTATTTCCTAACCGCATTGTCAGGTTAATTACTCTTGCAAAAAGGTCGCCATGTTCTTAACATAACATACTATCTTTTTGCTCCTTCGTTCGTTGACTATTAGCTCTTTTCTCATGTTGGGTTTCGTTAATAGAAAATGAGTATTCGGCTAATGATATGAGTGCTAAATCGTTAAAAATTTTAAGTTAATATTTTTTGTGTTATGTAATTTCATCAAGGTTGAAAAAAGGTTGCCTTACAGAATATTATGTGTATTTATATGTAAGTATTGTTTTATCTAAAAGAGATTGAAAAATGAAATAAAAATAACTCAGATGATTGCCTCTTTAGGATAGTTGGTTTAATTAGCAAGATGTCTAAATTTGAAATTACACTATGATAGGAATATTCTTAGGTATTTATGGTACGTAAATATATTACAGAAAAGAAAAAAATTATCCGTATGGAAAAATATATTAAAACGTCATGATAATTAAGTATGAAAAGAAATTATTATATTTATCTTCATATTTAATTTATTGAAAGTAAGTCATCCTTATGAAAGCTTAGATAATAAATTTAACTAAACAAGACAACGTTTAATAAAGCTTGAATATTTCAATGCGTTCTCAGGCATTTTAACGATTGAATTCCACAGCTAATCGTAATATTATCAATTAGATGACCTTTAGATCTAGACTGACTGCATCTCGATCTGGATCCTGTTATAGTTCTATATCTAGGCTAGGCTGTCGTACACGTTTTCTAGATATTTTTATATATCTAGACTTATTATTATTTTCACTATATACCGTTTTAACAAAGTTCAAAAACGATTCAAAGAGGATATTAACCTCTTTATATTTGACTAGCTGTTGCTCGCGACTTCGTCCCCGTCGGATCTATTTCTATTATTATGGTATAGTGAGTCAATCTTAGAATATAGACATATATTGTCGCGTAATTTTTTTTAGATCATTTAAAGAGGAATAATTCTTTCATACATATTATTTTTGTATCTTGAACCGTTTTCGCAGTGCACGCAAAGGAAGCCCTCAAAGATGAATAATTTTCCCCGTTTTTTCCATATTTTCCATTATATCTTCGCTCCTTTTAGTCGCAGCGTGATGTTATATAGCCTAAAGCCTTCCTCGATAAATGGTCAATTCAATAAAAATATATTTATAATAAAAAAAAAAAAATATTATAATAAAAATAATTTTTCAATTCGAACCAGTACTTCCTGAGATTAGCGCGTTCAAACAAACAAACAAACAAACAAACTCTTCAGCTTTATATATTAGTATAGATTTTAACCAACTTCATAAATAAAATAGCCTTTATTTCTTACTTTTACATTTCACATTTCCTATAACTATTAGTAGGGTAGTAATCTCGTCTGCGGCGTAGGCCTCTCCTAAACCTCCCCGTATCTCTTTCTCGAGCTCTTACTCTACTGGTTTACTGGTTTCCACACCTGTGACTATAAATGTCTCTTCTCCATCTTTAAGAGGTCTCCCTGATTTCCAACCAACTTCATAAAGGTAGTATGTTTTTGTATGTTTACCCCAATTTTCATTTGAAAGGGTTTTGATGATTTTTTTTAAATTCCTGCGTTGAATTCTAGTCCTGAAAATAGTATCTGAAGTGTTTGTTTGTTTGAACGCGCTAATCTCAGAAACTACTGGTTCAGACAATTTATTGAGGAAGGCTTTAAGCTTCATAACATCACGCTGCGACTAATACGAGCGAAGAAATGACGGAAAAAGAAATCGACGAGGACGAGTCGCGAGCAACGGCTAGTTAGTTATAATTACCTATGCCGAAGTACTGAAACACTATAAACTAAAGTTCGAAACCAATCAAATCTAATACTTAAGTTGAGTATTCGACCGTAAGGCAGTTTATCTTGATTTAATGTGTATTGCCGTTTTCTCATTGCTTCGAAAAGTAATCTTTATTGGAATGTATTGTTTCGACTATACTAAGCCTTCGGTACGCACAGAAAATCGGCCTTGTTTAATATGTATGAACCACTGCTATAGTCTATCGAACTTTTAATCGTTACATTAAATGAAATCTAAGGTAATACTCTAGTATTTTCTCCTCTATCAATGAATGCCGGGACTTATATTGTCATTATTCTATGCTTATACCCTTGTAGCGAATATATGTATACATAATTTTTTGCGTTCAAATTGTTAATACCTAATCTATACTAATATAATAAGGAAGTAAAGTTTGTGTGTTTGTTAAATTGTAAGGGTTCGAGATACACTGAACCGATTTTAAAAATTCTGTGACCAATAGACAGCCACATTATTGCTGTATGTCATAGGCTATATGAAAACCGAAGGATGTGGCCAACGAAGTGGGCACGGTTCAGCTAGTATATTATATATGTAATAAGGTTTATAGATTAGCATATATCATAAAGTCTTATTAAAATCTAAGTATTTTAGAAATCAGCCTCATGTTAAACTTACAGGCAATTGTTTCGTATATTATCAACAATAAACTTTCGCTTTGATAATTTTTAAACAGTAAAATTAAATAGAAACTATATACATGATAATAATCCTTATTAAAGTCTTATCGAAATCGTGCTTAATTCGATTTCCCGGTAAGCAGAATTAAGTAAGGGCGTAAACAGCAATCAAGTTATTAGATTCTCTCCTAATTATAACATGAACTTAGATCAATCAATCGGTGTGTTTGATTGATCTCCATTTTCGTTATTTCAAACTAGCTGTCCCCCGCGGTTTTACCTGTGTAGTTCCCGTTCCCCGGGCAACACCGGGATATAAAGCATTCTATGTGTTAATCCAGGGTTTTACCTATCTACATACCAAATTTCGACTAAATCGGTTCAGCCATTTTTGCGTGAAAGAATAACAAACAGACATTCATACATAGAGTGTCATAAATAGAAACTCTCATCTTCTATAATTTTGTTGTCCTTCTATCTATCTGTTGAAACTCTTCTTAATAAATAATTGCTTATCTATACTAATATTCTTAAGCTCAAGAGTTTGTTCATTTGATTGAATTCGCTAAACTCAGGAACCACTGGTTCTAATTGGAAATTGTGTTGGATAGTAAGCTTATCCATAAAGGCTAACGACTCAATAACATCACGATACGACTAGCAGTATTTGAGATTTGCGTATGTAAACATAGAAACAAATAAACACTACCGCTTTTTATTAATACTAGCTGTTGCCCGCGACTCAGTCCGCGTGAATTTTCATATAAACTTTGACCCTCGCTAACTGGCGTTCCTGTTGGAATTTTGTAATATCCTGTTGCAACTAAGCTCTAAGTTTACTAAGGTACCTGCATGCCAAATTTCAAGCATCATACTTAAGCGGTTTTTGCGCTTATTCCCGTTCCTGTGGCAATTTCGGGAATTTGGTACCTAAGCTACGTCCCTTTCAAATTTCAAGTGCCTACGTTTAGCCATTTAGGCTGTGCGTTGATATATCATTCAGTCAGTCTGTTAGTCAGTCAATTCTCCTTTTATATGAATATATAGATTATTATACATTAAGGTACAATAAAGACATTCTATAAATCTTCTTTATAATCTGGTACAGTCATCATAAATTGCGCAATGAAGTGAACAGTTTGTACAATGTTCACATATTTTCTCACGGAACATCATGTAATGGTATTTTTATTATAAAGTAAAGGTTGCTACGTACTCATCAGCTTTGAAACGCAATAGCTCTGTTTTAACTCTCGAATTTATCGTTTATTTGGCGTACGAAAATTCTTTAGTCTCACACACACACATGCACACACACCTACTTTCTTTAGTCTCAAACACACACAAACATACACAGTTACGCGATGCGTGGGACTGAGCGCTCTCCGCGTAAGTCGAATTCGCGTAAGTATAATTTTGCATATAAAGACATATTTACGAAGTATGTTTAATTGGGACTGGAGTCTAAATAAAACAATAATTTAAGAAATTATTAATTTCCGATTCTAGATAATATGACAAACTATATTTATAGGGTGTATAAACACAATCCGAAGTAATTTTAATGTAGAAAATTAAATCGCGTAACTCCAAATTCGCGTAAGTCAAGGTATTACTGTATACACCCATATATACATACACACGTACGTGCATACTCTAGTAATCTTTTTATTTCGCTTTCAGGCCAACACCACTTAACAGATTTTGATAAAGTTTGGTTTAAAAGAATAGGAATAAACAGGCCACCTTATATAACAGAATAAGAACAAGAATGTTACGTTCCGGAGTACTAGGTTGGTTTTAATAAATTTTTATGATACGTTATGCAACATACAAGGAGTTCGCATCACTTCAATGGACTTACGATATGTATAAAAAACTGTTCTTTTGGTTCTTAGTAACAGATAAAAAATACCTTTTACGTGGACATTAGAAAAAAATATTTTTATTTGACAAGCGGCCACGCTTCGCTCGCATATATTATAATGTAAGCTATCCTATCTTTTAAATTGGATCACACTGCGCATGGACAAACAACATGACACGTAATTTATATAAATTAAGATATCAAATACTATTACCTACTGTTTTACAATTCGCTGTCTAATTGAAATTGTTTTAACCGACTTCAAAAAAAGAAGGATTTTCTTAATTCGTATTAATATATTTTTTAGTTATAATACACTTAAGACAGTTATAATTAACTCTTTGTGCTTAACATAAGTATATTGTTTGTTGAAGTTAAAATAAGTAAGTCAAGTCGCAGTAAAGGCTTGACTAACTGCAATATTTGTTAACCGATTTGGCAAAAGGAGGACACGCACAGTTAGAATAAATAATGTATTCCGCAACGCACTCACAATTGTTACTTCTATGAGAATTCGACGCATGACTTAATATTTCTTTGAATATTCTTTGGGGATGATGAACGCTTACTCAGCGTTTTCCAAAACAGAGCATATTGCGACATTTCGACAATCGATAAACATTATGCTACATAATGCGCTCTAGTGCTTTAATTGGAAAACTAGGATGTACAGCGTACTTGCTGGTCAAATGCGACTTCGTTCACTCTATACATACGAGTATCCTACCTGTAGCCTTATACCTTAAACCTACTCTTTCTTTACTTAAGAACCATCTTCCTACTTCAAGGATTATTCTAAAACAAAACCTATCAACTGTTATTGATCACAAATAATTAATATTATTTGTGTCTTATTACTTCTGAGAGGTATCTGAGGAGGAAATACAATTTTTCTTAGATCTATGTAAATCGGTTAGTTTATTGATGCTTTCGCAACACCATGCAGCTCTGAATTAATTAACCCACCTATCCCAAAATGGGAGGATTTTTAAAATATTTCCCTCTATAAATGAAGGTATTTAATTTATGGATTATAGATGAAGTAATTTGCTTTATATTAATATTATAATGGAATAGAAACACGAAACTCAGTGAGATTTTATAAGTATTATATAGTATTATAAGTATTGGTCTCCTCTTCAATGAAAGCAAAATATTTTTAAAGACGAAAACGAACACTTTCTATGATTCAAAGATAACATCGACTAAATTATCTGCGTAATAGAAAAACCCAAATCGAATTGACAGTAATTTATATCGGGTTGAAAAACGTTATTTCTCGCCTGCCTTCGGGGTTTTTTCATTTTTCAATCGACTTTGAGATAGAATATCCGCACTTTGCCTGTAATTTTATGTTTGATACCCCTGAAGTATTAACTTTTTGATTTCATTTGATAGCTTCGTAAGGGGAGGGGCGTACTGCTATAGTAAGTGGTATGTAGTGGTTTATTTGTATACTTCTATGAGAATTCGTCGCATTCTTCTTCTTCGGCGTGTCACTTTTGACAGAGGGGTCGTGGTCATCATGACACCTCTCTCGTGGCGTTCTTGACAATTCGCTGCCATTTTTCTCTTACCACTGTCCTTTTGTCGCATAAATCATTTTAGTAATTTCTTTAGGTATATATATTTTAGGTTATAAGGCGTAATAACTGGTAACTTTAGGTGTGCTAAAAGGAGGGTGATATTAAAGGAAAAGGGGAATTGATGACGAAACCAGAATGTAGGTAGGAATGGAAGTAACCTTCCTCTATACCAAAAGGAGAATCCTCTACCAGCCAATTAACTTGCCTAATGATTCGATATATATCATAAGCGCGATTTAGACCTAACATTATGGCAATTGCAACATACTAAGAACTTGGTCAATTAAAAGGAAGCCACCTGGTAAATTCCATATGCAACTTGATGTACTCGTCATGCAAGTTCTAAGAAGCGATGTAGACCAAATACCTATATGGTCAGTGGTCTTTTAAACTGGTGTATAACTCGCTTACGGTATCCTGAATCGCGCTTATGATTTTTTTTGTGACACTTTATATATAAAGCTTTTAGATATGTACTATTGAAGTCTATTTGCTGCTTTGTTTTTAACCATGTAGAATTATTTCAAAAGTGATATGTATGTTAATGTTGTGTAACAACCACTTGGTGCAGTGGTAAAAAAACTTCAGCACGAAGGGTTGTGGGTTCTATCCCCACACTGAAAAAATAAATTTGTAATTTCAATTTCTATCTTTATGGGGTTTGGGTTTTACTATGTTCATTATATGAAAGAAAAACATGCATAATATATATGTAAATTATCCGTTATCCAGTTGCCATATCACAAACTCTGCCTAACCTGAGACTAGATGGCGCTGTGCTAAGATAAGCTTCCTGAAGTACCTTTTCAAACAATGTGTATAATATAGTCTATGCATACAATATAGAACGATTTTTATAGGCAATTAATTAATTTATTAACATTGTTTTCAACATTCATAATTATTTCACTAATTTAATGCAATTGTTTTATTGCTATTTATAAATAAACATTAGGTACTTCTGTCCCAGTTCAAATATTGGTTACAACTGGTTTATGATTTATGATTGTTTGTCCCATTTAGTTAATATTACAAACATGTTTATTTATGAACTAACTTTGATTACGCATTTGTTTAGCAGTAAGTAGTAACAAAATTACTATTCCAAGTAGTAACCACGCCCTGTCGGAAGACTATGAAATACTTACTCGCAAGTCAGTCGGAGGAATAGTAGGTTTTAGTCGGTAGTGGCACCAAGTGCGAGTCCGATATAATTGCGAATCTCTTTTCTGAGGACACGTTTCCGTAAGGGGTTTTCCCACTCATAAGAGTGGAGACCGCGGATCGGCAAAAGAAGTGAAGGGCGTCCCCCAGCTCGATGGACCGATGACCTCAGAAAGGTGGCGGGTTTCGGCTGGATGCGGAAGGCGGAGAACATCAGGACAGGGAGTTTTGGCGCACCTTGGGAGAGGCCTATGTCCAGCAGTGGACCAGCCATGGGCTGATTTGATTGAAAAGGTCTACTTACTAAGGTCTAAAATCTGCGCATCAAAACAATCAACACTCCGGGGGGTTTTAGTCGGTAGCCGTATAGTATATTCGAATCGAATATAATCACCTCGAACTATCTTACGAGGGGGATGAGAAATACGTAAGATTCCCCCCCCCCTTTAAAAATAATAGGTGGGTGACACTAGATACGTTCCATAGTTCTCAGACAATATATAAATACATAATACGTCAGCAAAAAATTCCCTTAAAATACTTTTTTTATATTCAAACTATAATTATTCCCATGACCCATGCAAACTTAACACTTATTACTAATAATAATATACAACCATACTGTTAATAAATAAAGCACCATAGATTATCAAATTCATTCAAAAACATCGAGTAACAAATAACACTTAATACACTTCCTGGTGAAAGTATTAAATTCAATACAAAATCTCACGAGTCGTGAAAAAACCCAGAGAAATATTAATTCGTATTGACGCCGATTTTTCTCTTCTCGCTTTTTGTATGATCTTCGTTGCGAGGCATTCAAAGCCTTGGAATAAAATGAAATTGTACATTAAAGGAATAATTTGGAGGCTCGCTTGCTAATTTGATTGGTACGGCTAGTCCTCGCCCGAAATACTTAAGGAACAAGATATCGTTAGATTTATTTTTAGCTTGGTACGATTTTGATACATATGGTCAAACTGAGTGTAGCGGCTCTTGGTAGCAACTACATATTTTGATTGGCGAACAGGATGATGGGTGTGAACACAATAAGATGTTATGTTGAACTCTATTTAATCGATGTTAATGCTCATTATATATATTGCGCGATCCGCTGACGCCAGGGCTTTGGTGTACGAGTAACCTACTTACTCGTACACTGAGAATCCTTTGGTCTCCTCCTTTTTTGAATTCGGCTAAAAATGTGTTTTATACAATACAAATTTGATATCAGTGCTATATAATTAAATATAACGTGAGAATAATAATTGTCAGGTAAAAATAGGAGATGAAAATGGTATAATTGTGGACAAAGAGGTACTAAGAAAATAACGGAACGAGAAATAGTTAAATTAATTTAAATTAAAAAGGAATAGATAAATGGTGTAAAAAAAGATTGGCTATTGACAAGACGGGGTAAAAGGTAAAGAGAAATAGTAGAAAACGAAAAAAGAAATTTAAAATGTGAAGAAAGAATACATATAGTAAAAAAAGGTCAATCGGCACATGGGATTCTTTTAAAAATACATTTTATAAATAATTTAACTCCCCTTTTCTAATCCGTCACACACATGCCGGAATACTGAAACGCAACTTAAATTTAAGTACACCTTAAACCGGTCCTAATTGACAGTTCGCCATACAATTCTGTCAAAATTACGAGTCTTAAGGCGTGCTTGAAATTAATTTGCGTATGAGTATTTGGCCGTATAGAGTAAGGAAATAAGATGTCCTAACATTCACTAATTGCTTAGTTCTGACACCGATGCAGCCGTGAGAACTGGTTTTGATGTGAGGCAATATGTTTGTTTTTAACATTTTAAATGCTTGAGAAAATAATGTATCTTTGGGGTTTTAAAATGAACGGTCGTTACGTAAACTGTTAAGCTGGTTTATATCAACCATATCAACCAACTTAACAGCAGTTAAGTTAACCTTATAGTTGCCTGAAAGATATTGCTTGCTCGCAATAAGTTTGTCTTTGATGTATTCAAATGCCTTTATGCGTGTACTGGATCAGTAGTGTTTTTATTTATTACTAGCTGTTGCGTGGACTTTGATTTAAACTTTGACCCCCCCTTCACCCTCTTATAACCCTTTTTCCCAGTTAAAAAGTAGCCTATGTTTTCATTACAATCGGTTCAGTAGGTTTGGCGTGAAAACGTAACACACAGACGAACAGATAGAGTTACCTACGCATTTATAATATGGATTAAGTAATTAATGATATGTAAACACTGTATATAATGTGTCAATTTCTGAATCACGCTTATGGTATTTATTTGTGAATAAACAATTAAAAAATATGGCATTATAGTGCATATAAAAGAAATGGTACATTGGAAAAAAAACAAAGCTTCCATTTGGTAGATGATGTAAATTTGCCGGATAATACACCAAAAAAGCCAGTCTGAACCAAAATTGGAATCGAAATAACCGTATGGAACTCAGATATGAAAATTCCGGTAGAAATGACAAAAAATACAAGCGGCATTTTGCCGCGGCTCTTCGTGTATTTACTTTGGTATTTTTGCATAAACCAACGTAGCGGATATTGAATATAGCTATATATTTTTTTCATTTATAGATCGGATTGTATTTTCTCACATTGGCATGTAGACGTATAACGCATAGACTGATAGTCCCTTAATAATCGGTCCGTCGTAAGTGAAGCCAAAACTGTATATATGTAAGTGTAACACACGCACACAAGCCCACCGATAATGTTGCTAGTATAAGAAATTTACCCTAAAAATGTTTAAAAATAAAAAGGTCTGTTTATGATGTATGAATAGTCACACAAAATTGTCTAGGTTGAATTGGCTTCACTTTGTATAGTCATACTGCGCTTCTAGACTATTCCTTCTGTAACTTCAGGATTAATTACAATTTAAGGAAAGAATATTATGTTTTATTTTTTATTTGAGATGATTTTTTTCCCCTTGTTTGGTAAAAGTGTGGGACCCGTGAGAGTTTCTTACGCCGGGTTAGTTCCCGAACCGGTGGTAGGCACCATGTAGACTTTCTGAAGGAATTTGTTTCAAATTTACTCAGAAATAAAACGTTTTTCATTTTTATTTTCCTACCTATTAAAAAAAACGTTAATGTATATCTTCGGTGTCACGTCGGCCTTCCGTTAAAAAGAACATTGTCATCAATAATTCCATCAAGCTATTATTTTACGAGGGAAAGCCTCTTTCATTTTTATTAAAGCCGACAGGATATAACGTACATAGCTATTATTAGCATATATTTTAAAAGATACGAAGATTGTTCTAAGGCGTATATCAGGATGTGTTCTTTTAAAAATAGGAGTATTAGTATAGTAACTTACTTCTATATAAGAGTAAGTTTTTAAAGTTGAAATTTACTATTTTTAAGACGCGGTAAATAAAATAATGTATACTAAACATGAAATAGATATTTTTTTTGTCATTTTTTTTGAAGATGTCTGAATATTGTGAAATGTGAACCGAGTTTTTTATCTTCCTAATTGTAAGCTAGATTATTTTAATGGTTATTATTCTTAAGAAATACAAAAATAAAACACTGGGTTGAATATTTCAAGATATAGCAGCATATAGCAAGTTATATTAAATAAAATCAACTTTCACGTACAAATATTTCCCTCCGACTTTCTATATGATATATATCTACACAAAATCTGATGATAGCCCTTGTTTAAACACTCCAAAAAAGCTCAAAAAACAAAAGCTAAAAACTTCATTATTTTTTGAAGTCGGTTAATAATTGAAATTCAGATCAGTAATCTACATTCTTTCGCTACATCATTATGTTGTATGTGTAACCGAAAATATAATGGGTCAAAGTCGACACCGTGATCATGAATAATGTATGAGAGAGGTCTACAGGGGTCAGGTTGCTAAGAGAAATGGCAACACTGTTATGGGCGATCCGTTATATAAATATTACTAGCTGTGTCCCGCGGCTTCAACCGCGTAGTTCGCGTACTCTGGGCAATACCGGGATGTAAGCTATCCTATCTTTTAAGTTGGATCAAACTGCTCGGTGTGCAAATTTAATTTAAAATCGGTTCAACAGTTTAGGAGTCAATCGCGGACAAATAATGTAACACGTAATTTGTATATATTAAGATTATGTAACATAGCTAGATGGTTTAGATAGTTGAGGTGTTTGTCGGATGTAGGATCGTAGGATTCCAATCACGAAGGCGCTTTGCATATGCTTTTACATATGAGGGTATATGTACGTAACTTTAAAATTAACGTTTTTTTGTAATCTTTATAGCAATATTAATGCTTAAAAAAATCTTGAGAGGTGTCAAAACTGGGATGGAATGAAGTTCCTTTCGTTTAATTTGAAAAGGAATTTTTTTTTTTTCGTTTTTGGAATAAAAAAAATCGTTCCAAAATTTTCGTATTATACGATAAACTTTCGTTAACGAAATGAGATTTTAGAATGTAAACACAGACTAACTTTAAATATAATTAGGTAAACCTCAAACTTTTGATGCCTAAATTGAATAAGCCCTTGGCTTGTTTACATCGTGTCAGACAAACATATAATTCAAACAAGAAGCTTCGAGAAACATTGAAATCTTCATTAATTTTACTTGTTTTCTTTATATTTCTATGCGATTCAAGATTCTTACTTTAAAGTGGAATTTATTGCAATATTCTTTAAATGTATTGCTTCTGATTTTTCTTTTAGAAAACTCGACTTTTATTAAACGACTTTTTTGCATCGCTCGCTTTTATAGTAGAATCGTTATGACAATATAAGTATTTCTTAAATGTTAAGATTGTAATTTACATAAATCAAGTCGTGTTTTCTTCTTGTTACAGGTTTCAAGATGGCGGAGAGGCATTGGATCAATATTTTCGGTAAGTTGTTTTTGGATTTTCTTACTAAATATAAACATTTATTTTACAAATTTACTAAGCATACTAAAAAGAGGAAATTTAAACGATCTTATATCTAGTAAGTGATTCCTTTCAGCCAACCTATAGTTCAGCAATAAATAGACAAATAATGCTAATCAAGTAATGTATATAGTAATGGTAAATAAAGCTAAAGTCTACATCAACAAATGTATTTGTTAGCTTAAGCTAAATACGATTTTGATCGCAATATTGATGAACCACTATTTGAATTGGTAAATATTATGATTTATGGATATACAGGTATGCAATTATTCAGATATTTAGATTTGATACAACGTATTTACTTACATAAATCAGCAAGCATATATTTATCTAATCTTATTTTTAAACTGTATTATATTATATGGAGAGATGCAAACCTTTCTGTTACTAATGCGCTTCTGAATCACGATTATTATATTTATTTCATCTAGTATATACCTATACAACGCCTCGACATTTAACAATTGGGATCTAACGGCCGCCCAGTTAGTTGCTGTAATAAATGATTTTATACATAGTATAAATATAGTATGTACACTAGGTATAGGTCGCGTCACGAATCTTTAGCGCTGAACGAAACCTGCGCAGAAGTCAAAAATAAGGTATCGAGGGGATGGCACGGCGCGCGGGGCGCGTGATGGTCGGGTGCGCGAGCGTTGATTGGTTCCCCAGTCGTGTTGTCTTTCTCGCACCAATACGTCAATTACAAGCGCGATTCTACCGATGCGCAGCTATTCTCGTCCAGCGCTAAACATTCGTGACGCGACCTATACGTACTGTATATAAAACATGTTCAAATTCTAGAATATTCCAGAACTAGTTACAACGTTTTAACGAACATATGTACAACCATGTATATATAGATTAAATTCTAGAACATTCTAGAACGTAGTCTCAACAAAATTGTGCTTAACACTTGATGTTCGTGTTTGTTAAGATCGTAATACAAATACACTTTAATTAGGCGTTCACCGCAGCCAAGGTAACGCGTATGCACTCCTACAAGCATTGTTTGAACAAGTACAATGGGTTACAAAATCCCCACGAAGACGCACATTTCGAGATAAATCATTTGATAATTATTTTAATTACTTGTAACACAGTTTCTAAAATAGTTCTTTATGCGTAAGCCTTTAAATTATTATAATTTTAAGTAAAATTAAATACTACATTTTCTTATAATTTCAAAAGTGGTAAATTATTTGTTAGTAGTACTATGACGATTCAAAGCTTTAATTGATACTTCTATTAAGATATTAAGGTATTGAATTATTTAAAATATCTAGAACTGCACTCGGTAAGTAAATTTAATTTGAAATCGGTTCAGTAGTTTTGGACTAAATCGCGGACAAACAACGTGACATGTAATTTATATATTAAGATAAAGTCGCTTACTTCTGTTTGTTCCTTCCGTACATATACTTGTACATATATCTTTAAAACTACGCGACCGATTTTAATGTGTTGTTTTAATAGATAACGATTCAACAGAAAGGATGTATACCTAATATTTGCAAGCGATCTCGGTATCGCAAATGTTATCTATCTAAAAACTGCTCTGAAAAGGAGAAAATATAATAAATATCATATCATAAAATGTCAGTCGATCAAATAATAATTAGAAATGTTCTCAGATATAACACGAGACGAGAGTTAGATGGAATATCGAGAAAGCTGTATTATTACGATAAAAAGATGTTTATTACTTACGAGGCCGGTCGAAGCTTCTAAGAAAATAATTATTTTTCTATATAATATCACGTATCATAAGATATATGTTGATTTTGTTAGAGATTTTGTGGTTCACAGAAGAGTAGGCAACTCAAGTTTATAATGCACAGGTTTTGATCACATTTTTAGGTGTCATAGCGAATTCCAATTCAATTGAATTGTCTACTCTCCAAAGACAGCCAGTTCTTAACTAAGAAGTTATAAAGAGAATGTGCTGGAAATATTTTCCTTTCAACTCTCCTTTATCCCATTTAGTTTTTGATCCTGCATCGACGACCGCTTGGCGCAGTGGTAACACATCTGCTTTCTGCGCGAAGGTTCGTGGGTTCGATTCCCACACCGAAAAAATATATTTAAAGTAATGTATATGTAATTTATTCCGTTATCTAGTTGCCATAACACAAGCTTCGGCTTAGCTTGGAACTAGATGGCGCTGTGTATAAATGTCCTGAAAATATTTATTTATTTATTTATTTATTTGTAATTTACTTTTGTATTTTTCTGGGGTCAATACATACATATAATACATAGCAACACCCATGTTATGTATTGTATGTATGTATTTACAAAAGAAAAGTATCTATACATATGTAATTTATTCCGTTATCTAGTTGCCATAACACAAGCTTCGGCTTAGCTCGGAACTAGATGGCGATGTGTAGGTATAAATGTTCTGAAAATATTTATTTATTTATTATCTATTGATCTTATTAATTCTTCCACTCTTTTTTTCCCAGTATTTCCTATCATATTAGATGCTAAATCCTCACCGAATACCGATAGGAAGGACTCTGGGTAGATGCAATCCACCTTCTAACAGAAACCACCTTATTTATCCTTCTCAATTTACTGCTTTCTTGACGTATTTGACATTAGTTTACCATATATGATTGCTTTATACGCTTCAAACATATCTGATGGCGAGGAATTAGGCCGGCTCCTTGCCTACACCGGCTAACGTTAGTAGCTTCGGACCCTCCAATCTGCTTTCTGAATCGCGCTTATAACATCTGTTATGAGACAGCATATATACGACTTCTCGACATCGAAAAATTGGGGTCAGTCATTGGATCGACTGCTCGAGAATCCTCCCTTTGGTTCAGAGGAAGGTTACATAACCAATATGCATATGATGTTGAACTAAGCTTGGGATTCTGCATTTGACATGAATACAATAGTTTTGGAGGACTGTTATAATATTACTAATTAATTCATCACGCAACTGAGGTGTTTGTGATAGGCTACGGAGACAATTATGCAAATTATTACATACTAGCCGCGCCCCGTGGAATTACCCGCATTAACGCATGTAATATATACACATAAACCTTCTTTAAGAATCATTCTATCTATTAAAAACCGCATCAAAATCTGTTGTGAAGTTTTAAAGATCTAAGCATACATAGGGACAGACAGGCGGATAGTGACTTTGTTTTTAACAAAAAACTAGCTAATATAGCTAAAGCTATCACACATACTCGTTCAATCAAAAATTCTTCATTCCATTCGACATCTCACATATCATTCTAAATAAGTACATATATTATACGATTATACACACACATATTTATATGAACAGGGCAATATACACATACATATGACCTGACCTGTATTCAAATAGTTAGTGTGTATGTTTCGTAAAAGCACGAACCGGCTACCTCACATGGTAATGACGGTTGGTACTTGGTAATAAATGGATACATTACTTAACGCGAACCACGTAATAGGGAAAAAGAATTGCTTTTCGATTGTGACGTAATTATCCTATGACTTCCATTGCATAATATTGACTTTCTTACTCCTTGGTATAGTTTTTAAAACAATTCCATTATTGTAGAATCGAATAGTTATTTAGCTTTTAATAATAAGAACAATTTCTAATAAATAATAAAAGCATCTGTGTTGGAAGACATAGTTGAAGTGAGGCTCCTTTTTAGACGTCACGGGAATATAATAATTTAAAGAAACAAATGCAAATAAGCCAAAACAATAAGTATAATAATTAAAGTAGTTACTAATGAAACAATGATTTAAACCGTTAAATTATAATCTAAATCTCCAAAGTTTTTAATAATTTTTAACTGAAAACCAACAACGCAGTATAATTTTCATCAAGAAAACAACATGTTATCTATTTGAGAAATTTTCGAGACATCACTAATATAGAAACGTCAAGAATATCTTTCAAATATGAATAAAAAAAAACTCTTACAGATTTAAAATCAAACCAGTTTTTTGACCCCTATCAATCAAATATATAATCATCACGTAATCGTATTAATGTTATGTTTGATATAAAATATTTGTATGACCTTTAGAAATGAGAACACTCCGGCAAGTTATCGTACCGTTTGTGTAATCGTTCCTTTCCATTGAGTAAAAACAAAGATGGCTCGCGTGGAGATGAGTTATGTAACATTATATAACTGGAGCTTAATGGAGTCCGAAGGCTATCGTAGAATGTGAAATATTTAGATAAATGTTGCTAGCATTACTACACATGTAGTAGGTATTACATTGAATAACGTGTTTTGTAGATTTAAGAAATGGGTAATATGTCCATAGATGTATAACGCATAGACTGATAGTCCCGTAATAATTGGTGCGCCGAAAGTGAAGCCAGAACTGTTTATATGTAAGTGTAAAAGTACGTTCTTATTTAAGACGACACGCACACAAGCCCACAGATCACGTTGTTGCTACAGGGTAGGGCTGTAAAAATAAAATAAAATATGTTTATTTCAGGCTTTTCCTTTTAACAATAATTGCTAAAAACTATCCCATAAAATTATAAATGTGGAAAATTTCAAATCTTTGAAAAAGTGCGTTGCACTGCGGTAATCTATGTAAGTAGACAGAATTGTCTACTTTGAAGTGGCTTCACTTAGCGAGGCCATATTGCGGTTCCAGGTGTTATTATTCTATGCCTGTAAACATCAGAAAAATATATTGTCCTTATATCCGAGAAACAGTCATTAAACAAACTAAAGATTGCTAAGAGTAGGAGCAGAAATAATTTTAGTACCTACCTAATTATACAAATAATCTCATTGTTTATGATAAACCATATGAATTACGTTTGAGAACGAACTCACTAGAAAAACAAGCAATAAAGAAAATTAATATAAAAGACACGGATAGAGTGAATTTAATCATGGATA
Source organism: Eurema hecabe (assembly GCA_026213755.1). Taxonomy (NCBI): domain Eukaryota; kingdom Metazoa; phylum Arthropoda; class Insecta; order Lepidoptera; family Pieridae; genus Terias; species Terias hecabe. The sequence continues at coordinate 8,242,709 of JADANM010001663.1, read as the reverse complement.
CTTTGCTCGTAATATCGAAGCCTTCTTTTACATAAATGGGGCCATGCTATAAATAAAATTCCCCTAGGAAAATAACACTATTTCTTCATCTATTATCGTAAGTGACACGCCACGTAGTCTACTTATAATGATTAAGTTAAGTGCTGGTTTGACCAATTTATAAGGTACCCACCGAATTAATACACGTGACCTTTCACGAGAATTTTACTGGATGCCCAATAGAACTATATTACCAATACTTAGTTTTAAATAGTTTTAAAATTAACTACTTACGAAAATTATTTATTACCAGCTAGTCTTATATATAAAAACTAGCTGTTTCCCGCGACTCCGTCCGCGTGGACTTTCATATAAACTTTGACCCCCTTCTCTCCCTTATAATGCTTTTTTCCTAGATTTTTTCATACAAATATTTTTTCCCGCTAACTCCCGTTCTCGTGAGAATTTTACAATATGCTGTTGCAGCTAACCTTTAAGTTTAATAAGATACCTGCATGCCAAATTTCAAGTGTCTAACATAAGCGGTATAGATTTTTCATACAAAAGGATTTTCCCGCTAATTCCCGTTCCCGCGGGAATTTGGAGAATACCTTTCTTAGCGGATGCCTACGTCATAACCTGCACTGCAAATTTGAGCCCAATCCGTCCAGTGGTTTGGGCTGTGCTTTGATAGATCACTATGTCACTCAGTCACCTTTGAATTATATAATATATACACAGATGAATCTCAAAATGTATTGGTAACAAAGATAGTTTTGAAGCAAAAAAATGGACATGAAAACAAAAGTCCTATACCGTATAAGGTTTTATTATTATACGGATTCCGACAGCGTGAAAGAAGTCGCGTCGGGTCATCTATTATATTATATAACCAATTTGCGACACTTCAATGTCATATATTGTATAACGTTGAACTTTCACTGGCGCGAATCTTTTGTTGTTTATTGAATCACGTCTTAATGTGTAACCACTTTCTCACTTGTGAGAGCATTATCGAGGTTTACGACTTTATTTTTTGAAGTGGTGAGACGAGCTGGACGCCCTCCTGATGGTAAGAGAAACGCCAGACCATAACAGATGTAGTGCTACAGAACTTTGCTCCGGGCAGGGGTGCACTACATTGACGCTCCCCACTTTGAGCCACAAGATGTTAAGACTCATTAGCCCAGTAATCAGGCTGGCTTCAATGTACCCTTCAGAATGGAACACAGTGACATTTGCACGTCACTGTTCAGGCGGTTGAATGTCTGGCACGACTGTTATATATTTTAGCTGCTAGTATATATAGTACTAGCGACCAGACCCGACTTCGCACGTAAATATCACGCAAATATTATACATATTAACTTTCCTCTTGAATCATTCATCTTTAAAAAAAACGCATTAAAATCGGTTGCGTACATTGAAAGAGTTAGGCAAACAGGACAGACAGAAAGGGAAATATTACAATAGTAGTTGTTAATACAACTGTATGTTCTTAGTTTAAAAAGAGCGACTATCAGAGTATCTTGCCGGTTCTTTTCTGTAGAAACTGCCTTCCGAACCGGTGGTAAATGTTTTGTAATACCATGACGATTCAAACTACTAAATGTAGCCTCATTGAATAAAGATACTTTTGACTTAGACTTTGGGACTTTGTTATATACTATGTAATAACTTATACATAATATAAGTATATGATATTGGCGACTTACTCGGAATTTGCAACTTCATTTTTAATGTAATCTGGTATACTTTAGATTTATATTTAGATACCCAAAAATATGTGAGTTTCTTGCCCGTTATTCTCTGAAGAAACTGTCTTCAGAACCGATGTTATACTATGACGATTCAATGTTACTATAATATGTAGTCTAGATTATAATTAAAGATGTATTTGACTTTGAATTTCACTTTGACTTTGATATCGAAAAGAATTTTAAAAGAAGATAAATTCTTATAAAATTAAACGTTTCAATCGTATAGACGGGAAAAATATTATTATTAAGCAATTTCCTTTCGCCGCGATATATCAAGTTTCTCAAGTAATTGTAACTTTTACTTGGCAAAAGAATTCTAGCTATTGCGACTTTTACTTTTCATATTAATAAAATTGTTGCTACAGACATTCGTAGCATTTGCTTTATATGAACGAAGGAATTTAGATAGAAATAAAATAGCAATCTTATATATTATAAAATGAATTGCTGTTCGTTAGTCTCGCTAAAACTCGGAAACGCCTTAACGGATTTATCTTATCTTGGTCTTAAAATGTTCGTGGAGGTCTAGGGAAGGTTTAAAAGGTAGGAAAAATTCGGATAATTGCCGCGAAAACCATAAAAACAACACTTTTCTATTTCCTATATAAACGTTTAAGAAACAAATATAGATCTTATTACTGCTGCACAAAGTTTAAATTAAAAAGAGAAAATTTTCTATGGGAATTCGTCATTTAATCTGGAGTTCATCTTTTGTCAAAAAGGTAAATATTGGTCAAATAAATACGCGTGCGTTCAGGAAATTTGTTCACATAGAAGAGTTCTTACTATTTACCCGTAATAATACCCGTGCGAAGCCGGGGCTGCTAGTAATATATAAAAATTTACCTCAAAATTTGAGGTATATAAGTTGGTTGTAAGTTTGCCAACAAATTAATCAAAATAAATGTATCAAGATTCTTGAAACGTAATTTATATCGCAATTAATATCGCTTTTATGCAAAAGACACAAAGGAGCATTAATTAATGTCCCAAAGTCGCGAAGAGTCACGAATTCAATACACTTAATCCGTGTGTATTCGTGTGTTTGTATTCGACTTTGAAATACATTTGCATAAAATTTTGCTATCTAGATTTATATTTTACATTTATATAGAACTAACTAGATTTTTTTCATGTACCTATTATGCATATAAAGCTTCCTCTTGAATGATTTCATTTATTAAAAACTCGTTTAATTTTTTTTTTTGCGTAGTTTTAAAGATTTAAGCAAACATAGGGAGTTAAATAAAAATAAATAAACTAATATAATATAAACTAAATAGACTTAAACATTTAACGATTCACATTTATATTGTAATCGTAAAATGTCTGAACTTAAAATAATAATGACATTTCTTACAAAAATATACACAGGTAATAAAAACGATTCTAAACCAAATACGCAAAACGCTAGGACTAAAAAGTTTCAGGGGTAAAAATGAAATAGTGGTTATCAATAATAAAAACAAATACCTTTTCAAGACGTTAGTCGACGAAAAAAGTATTTTAATAAATTTTTTTATTAATTAATATCATAACTATAGCCATATTTTTCTTCTTACAGTTTTTGCAACCTGCATAACCTTCGTTATAAGCGTCCAAGTGGAAGACCCTTGCAAGATCAAATCACGCGTAGTTGCTGACGATAAATACTGCGACAAATACTGGGAGTGCGACAACGGACAGTCAGTTCAATATGACTGTCCCAACGGTCTCGTGTTCGCTGGGAAGCACAGAGGAGTTACTGAAGGCTGCGACTATCCGTGGAGGTCAAACTACTGCGAGTATCCTAAAGTACAAATAAGTAAGTTATGTTTTAACATACGTGTACTGCGATAAAAGCCTTCTGGTTTTTGATAAAATAGAGAAGTTATAGAGTAGCTACTAATGTGCTGAGTTCTGAATCGCTTATGATACTGGTTCGAGACTTAGAACATATACAAACTCTACCCTATTGAAAAAATATTTAGTAGGTTACTTTGGTAAGTCAGGACATTAGATCTTTTCCAATAACTTGACTTTAATCCATATATAAATTTTGAGTTTGCATTGCAAAAGAAAGAAAATTAAATGTCTAAAAATACAGAATAAATTGGGAATTTGTATAAGAAAGAGCATTCGTACCAACTCATGAACTTTTATCTTACGTGACATTCATATTTCTTATAGTATCATACAATCCTTTTGAGAACGTTACGTAACGCCGCGCCGTCTTCCGTACAAATTGAGGGCGATATACATTTCCAAGAAAAAGAATGCTACAGTCAAACATTTTCAATACTAGTGATTTAATTTAATACTTATTGCCCAAAACAAGTGAGGGATGTTAAAGGATACATGCCTAGTATTCCTTAGCGGAATCAACAATAAATAAAACGAATTTTAAGCAGGTTATTATTACTATTGCTTTGAAACTACACATGCGTATAAAATTACAACACAATCAGACAAATACAATGCCGAAACAAATTTACTTTCTCAATAATTACAAACGTATTAACAAAAGATTTTTCCTTTATCCATCTTGAAGCTAAAACCATACAACTATACGGGACCAATTCATTTATTTTTAAAGATAAGGGGAGCTTTGTAACTAATTATTTTGCTTGGTTTATATATTTTCTTATCTTTACTCCGCAGACCCGCCAATCGGCACGGAGCATTGTGACTGGTTGTACGGAATCTTCGGGCACGAGACCAGCTGCACCAGATACTGGACGTGCTGGAATGGCACCGCTACTGAACAGCTCTGTATTGGAGGTCTGCTGTACAATGAGAACGCCCACTCTTGCGATTGGCCTGAGAACGTTGATGGCTGCCAGAAACATCGTAAGTATTGCCAATTTTCGAGAACCTTCTAGAACTCCTTCGGATCAACTCCCTCGCTGGAGGATCTTTGGGCACGAGACCAGCTGCACCAGATACTGGACGTGGTAGAATGGCACCGCCACCGAACAGCTCTGTATCGGAGGTCTGCTGTACGTTACTACGACTACTACAATACTATACTTAGTATTGTCAACCATCTAGAATTTTCAAGTACTCTCTTGGTTCTAGAATAACCTGCGCGTATCTTATGCCTGAAAGTACTTCAGGCATAAGATCAGTTTCATTCAGATTAGAATCAAGGAAGAACATTACGTTCTATCGTAACGATCTTCTTTGATTCAAAACTTTCAATGTATAATTAGATCATCTAGGGTAATCGGTACCCGCGATCCCCTCAAACAGCGGCATGAGGTATAGCGTGGGGTTTTAGTCGGTTGGAGTCCGACATAACCTGCAGTCCACCCTGGGACTGCACGTATGCGTGCGCATTTCCCCACGAGAAAAAAAAAAGGGTAATCGGTACAGAGGATTGTGGCTGAATGTATGGAACCAGTTGTTGATGGTAATATTTTGATTAACGAAACCAATTTTGAAAACTCTTTCAGTAATAGATATACACATATTTCGTGAATATGATAAAAATAGAGATCGGTAATTCTCAATAGGAACCAAGTGATCAATATATATAATCAAGGAGGTAACCATTAAAGTTAGTAATAAAGCCAAAGTAGCGATAATATTTCACGTGTATGCAAATTTCAAAGTCATTACGTGATATTGAAGAACTTTCGCGAAGTTACCAGGTAACTGAATGGGGGAATATCATCAAAGAAACTTCGTTTATCACACACCAGCTTGGAAGTACTCTATTTGATTATTTTATTTTCTAAGTGCAAGGCTTGCTGGATGCGGGCTTTACTGTTCTCAAAGTAAATTAAAAGTTTTAATTTGATAACATTTAACATAGATGTTTTTCATATTTTAACACTAATAAATAATAATGATAATTAAGATTTTATGTGAATTTATGAAAATAAAAATTTCGTTGAGTTATGTTGCCAGTGTCAAATGTCACTTTGACATTTAATCGAAATAAATATGCTGTAAAAAGTTTCAAAATGTTTCATAACATTTGCTCTGCGCGTGTTTTCGTTTCGCTATTAGTATATTTTCGAAAAAAAAAGTATTTCTAGTATTGCAACGCTTTTAGCTTTTTTAACTAAAGGCCGAATGGGCTTCGACCCTTTGGCTTTTTAAAGCTTATGTCAACAAATTTTAATATTTTTACTAAAATTAAATTTACAAAGGTCATTAAATGACCGTTCAATGACCTTTGTAAATACCTGGCAGTTCATGCATTCAATGTATGCGTGTATTCTACAGATATTAATAAAACAAAAATGTTTTCATGGAAAAACGTCGTGGAAAATTGAATCCATTATGGTAATGGAATTCCTTACGACATAACGCGAATTACTAATTTATAATCAGAATATGGAAAAGCCTTTAAAGAAATAGCTTTTACAGTTATTGCCCTTTCCTTTAATGTATGAGAATACAGGTCAAAATCCGCTAGCCGTTTTTCTATAGAGAATAAAATTGTTCGACACGCAACTCATGAATCGTTAACAATTAATCTGAAGCTACTACTGTTGTGTCTCAATTATTACTAAGAATATTATTGACGTACTAGCTGTTGCCCGCGACTCCGTCCGCGTGGACTTTCATATAAATATGTTTCCTAAGGTTCCTACATGCCAAATTTCAAGCGTCTAACTTAAGCGGTTTAGATTTTTCATACAAAACAATTTTCTCGCCAATTCCCGTTCCCGCAGGAATTTCAGGAATTCCTTTCTTATCGGATGCCTACGTCATAACATCTACCTGCACTGCAAATTTCATCCCGATCCGTCCAGTGGTTTGGGCTGTGCGTTAATAGATCACTATGTCAGTCAGTCACCTTTGAATTATATAGATATATATTTCAAGTGTTTATTATGTTAACAATTTCCATAACAATTTCATCAATATATTTTTAAGATATATTTAAGAAAAAAAAACACTAACTTTTTGAAAATCAATCCTGTACAATATATAACAAAATCGCTATCCGCCGTCTGTCTGTCTCTATGTATGTTTAGATCTTTAAAACTACACAATGGATTTTGATGCGGTTTTTTTATTGATAGAGAGGTTCTTAAGGAAGGTTAGTATGCATAATAACGTAGAGAAACACTCATTAATTTAGAGGTTTCTTATGTGATATCGTAAATAAGAACGTTTTCTTGCGCTTATATTGCATGCAGCCGTGCGACGCCGGGGCGGGTCGCTAGTAGATAATAAAACTGGAAGGATTTAAGCTATGGTGGAAATAAATTTTGGTTATAAACAAAAGTTTAATAATATTTGTGTTCGCCGTTTGACGCTCCCTTTACGATGTTTTCATAAATTGGCTTTTCAAAGTCCAGAGTACCCAGTACCCAACTATAAGATGCAATAAAACTATAAATTTAGTTATAAATCTATACTAATATTATAGGCAAATAAAGTTTGTGTGTTTATTAAATTATGAGGGGTAATCTCGGGATCTACTGAATTGATTTTAAAAATTATTTCACCAATAGAAAGCCGTAACAGTATTGCTGTGTGTTTACATTATATAAATAATAAACAGAAAAATAATAAGACTTTTACGTCGTAGTCCGTTTTGCAAAGTGATTCGGAGAAAAAGCGGTTGAATTTGAATTGCATTTCTGACGAACGCTGTCTTAACTATGAAATATATATTCTAAAGTTCAAGAGACAAGATGTGTGGCTTGAAAATGCCTTTAAAAAAGTCAACGACAGCATATGTTGACCTTTTCTTCTTCTTCAACAATCTAAGTACCAATACAATATCGAACTAATCAGTTTCACTTGGCATCGCCTAGTCCTATAGTTTCTATAACACGAGACTAGATGACACTGTACTAAAATAAACATCCTAAAGTAACATTATTTTCCTATAAAAACTCTTTACAGCTCTCTGCAACGATGACCCTAACGGCAACGTGCCTCTAGGCAAGTCCTGTAACCGCTACTGGCAGTGTCAGGGCGGATATCCCCGTCTGCAGCGGTGCCCAGCCATGCTGGTGTTCGACAGGCGCTCGCTAAGATGCGTTGTGCCACCCACTGAGGAATGCGACGTGCCTACCACTACAGCACCCCCTCCAGAGGAACAGGAAGAACCGAGACAGGTAATAACTTAGGATAATGATTTACGATAGCGTTATGTGTATGTTTATGTCGCCAGTTATTCTCAAAAGAATGAGAATTAGTTTAGAATCTCGGAATTCGGAATACCCAGCTGTAAGTTAGTAAAAAAAACCTACACTAAAATATTTTTTTTGTAACTATCTCATTTTTCTACAGGTTTATAGTTAGCATAATATTGTGCATGTTGTGTTGTCCTGTAATATCTTTACGATAACCTTATCTTCTTTGTTCTAATGTTATTTTATAGTGCATTTACTATTGTAAAGATTGGTGGACATCCTTGTATAAAATATAAGTAAAAGAAAAAATAAAAGCATCCCCCATGATCGTATCTTCGTACACATAACTTGATGCTGGCCCACATTTTTCAATAGTTTTTTGATATTTTAAATTACATTAATCTTTCCAGACTAGCAAATAAATCTGTTAATAATTAATCAATCTGTATATTTTTTTAAAGCTTCCAGATGCTAACATTACAAAGCCAATCCTACTTCCTGTAATTCAAGATTTCACCTGATTCGTACAAATGTGGTGGCCATTATCCAAACAGATAGGAGTTAGCTCTTTATTTATTTGTGCCTTTATAAATTTATGTGGGTGCTAACAACAACCTTACTTCACGTCCGCAATCATAAACCGCATTAAGCTCTTGTGTGGCTTTGAGAGAAAAGCTACATTTTAAATTCTGTTTCAATTTTGTTTTTGCAATATTGCGTTTGAAGAATCAACTGTTTCTTATTTTCTATGTAACTCTATTTCAGTATCCGTAATTCTAAAAATGCTTTTAAACTAAAGATTTTAATAGATACAAAAACCTTTTCTACGAATATAGGTACTCGTATTGTTATTTTAATTAAAATTCTTAGCTTTGACCCTGACTTTGAAAGTTGTGGGTTTCAAAGTCAAAGTCAAAAGACTTTTTGTGTGATTAGTAATGTATTTCCATCAACCATTATCATAACATTCTTTTACTTATTTATTTATTTATTTTTATTTATACTTTGTTACATAAGAATAACATAAAAATAAGTAGACAGTCTTAATCTATTATAAGTAACTGGCGGCCTTATCACTAGAATGTG
>JADANM010001663.1:8219339-8230999 GCA_026213755.1 Eurema hecabe | reverse complement strand
AGCGTCAGAACCTTTCTAGTACTTAAAGGAATATTTTAAAGAAATAATATTCGAAATCAGTTACCATCCGGGCCGGGAAAGCCGACGTTATTCCGTCTAACGACATGGCTTTATCTAAAATAATTGTTAGTATATTTATCATTTGACCTTCATTTACGAACGCTGAATTTTCCGTTTCATGAAAAAAACGTAATTCACATATAATGCTGTTTTTTTATTTTTAAATTAGTAAGTTCTTTTAACGAACTCTCACTTTAAAATTATCAGTTTGTAATTTATTTTTTATCTATGAACTAACGAACAGCTCCAGCTTGGTAGGCATATATTAATCATGATATAAACCTTCCTCTGTTTATTAAAAACCGTAATAAAATCGTTTGCGTAGTTTGAAGATGTAAGCATACATAGGAACAGACAGAAGAAAGCAATTGTTGCTGTAGTTAATATATCTACCTGACTGCGCCGCAAGGAGGGTAATGTGTTCATCAGTCTATGTATGTATATAGGTCTGTTTCATTTTTATTACTTAGTTTTATTTTTATTAGGTGCGTAGTTGCGTTTTTAATTTTTTTAAGTATTTACTTTATTTTAGGATTTAGGTTTGTTACTAACTCCCAAAATACCAATCATAAAAGCATAAGGTATTTGACATTGACATAAAAAAAGTTATTCGATTAAATTCACGTGTTTAATACAATTAATTTTATCATTAATTTTATGAAACACGTGACTGAAGAAGAAAAAATAAATTGAAATAACCTTATACATTAACTATCTGTTGCCCGCGACTCCGCCCGCGTGGATTTTCATACAAACTTTCATCCCCTATTTTATCCCCTTGCGGGTAGAATTGATCAAAATCCTTTCTTAGCGGATGCCTACGTCATAACATCTACCTGCATGGTAAATTTCAGCCCGATCCGTCCAGTGGTTTGGGCTGTGCGTTGATAGATCACTATGTCGGTCAGTCACATTTGAATTATATATATTAAGATTCTCTTGTGTCTTTGAATAATGTGCATTCAAAAGAATTTTCCAACACGTTTAACACCTCGAAACTTAAACATTTAATTGGTTGCGTTGATTTTCCCTTTAATTTAATCTATCTGCATCAATATGGCTCTTTATTTATATAACTTAAAACTTAATTGATAAAATTTTACTGAATCAAAAACATTGAACAAAAAACATTTTGGGTAGTAGTTTTTTCATAAGTTTACTCTTAGTATTTAATGCAAACTAATTATTTATTAATCCTAAATGGCATTATAATATTTAATAGATATGTTGTACAAATTGTACGAAAAAAGTATTCCGGACATCAGCGGCAAAACATACATAGTTTTTTTTCATTTTAATCAACAAGAACGAAAAAAAGAGATAGTTTTGTCGGTAGCGCGTGAATGCAAATAAATATAAAACCGACCACTAATCACCGAAATGCTAGACGAGGACGTCTATACGACGATCCTAATAAGAAATTAGGATGGATGTTTTTGAGACTTCAAAATTTTTAGCTTCAAATTCGGCACTGATAACATATCTGATGATTAAAATACATATAATTGTTAATCCTTATATTTTGTCGCACATGCCATACCTAATAGAATATCCATGCACCTTGTGGCGGACTCATGGATGGCGTTCCCATAGCACTGCCAAGTATTTATCTTTATTTATTTTTTTATTTTATTTTAGGAACGCCAACATGGCGTACATTCATTCAACAATTACCATAAAAATATATATATTTATATAAAGGAATCCGTGCCTACTTAGTTGGGCACAATGTCAACTATCTTTTTTTTTATATATGACATTCAACAATGTGGCTTTCTCTAAGTGAAATAATTTTTAAATTTGGTTCAGTGATTCCCGAGATTACCCCTTACAATTAAACAAACATACAAACATTACCTCTTTACTAATATATAGTATAGATTAAGAATTGTGAAAATGGTCAAAAAAAATCTTAGACAATATTTGTGACACATTTTGTTTCCCTGATCCCTGATCAATCTTACAACCTAGTCCAGAAACTTTTACAATAAAAGAACAAGTGAATGCTATTAAATTTATTTCCACAAACTGCCACAGAAAGAGTGTGTGTGTGTGTGAGAGAGAGAGATACATTTATTGTGCATCTTCCTCCATATGTTTTTTGATCCAATCGACATACGAGAAGACTCGGGTGTTCACGTCTGGGTATGCTTGGGCACACTTCACCCCCCAAGAGACTATTCCTGCTATATGATTCTCTTCAACTATTGGACCGCCGGAATCACCCTGAAAATATTAATATCGTTTACCAATATGAGAATGTAGTGGTCAATATTTGCCGGGTCCTGAATCGCGGTTTTGATATTTTTTCGTGACAATACTCGTATATTATATAAGAATTTCTCTAAAGCAAACTGGCTAGTCTACGGTTCCATTGATAGATGATCATTTCTTTTCCTCTGTTTGGTTCAAAGTCGAAAAGTTCAAGGTACATAAATTACTGTTAGGTAGGTACATAAACTACTTAAATCTGATATCTGCATACATTTTACTCAGCATTAGAGAAAGAGGTGTTTGTGCTAGTTGGTATAGTACCCGTCATTTATGTTTAGCGCTGGACGAGAATAGCTGCGCATCGGTAGAATCGCGCTCGTAATTGACTTATTGGTGCGAGAAAGACAACACGACTGGGACAACCAATCAACGCTCGCGCACCCGACGATCATGCGCGTCGCGCGTCGCGCCGTTACCTCGATACCTTAATTTTGACTTCTGCGCAGCTTTCGTTCAGCGCTAAAGTTTCGTGACGCTCAGCCTGGTTGGTACCCGATTGGTTGGTTGGTACCTTCCCACAGAAAACCGACGTCAACTAGTGGCATCTCATCTGAGGTGTCATTGCATTTCTTACGGTCAGTGGGAGTATGACGCGAAGAAGCCCTAATTTTCTGTACCCGCCCTTTATCTATTCTTCACTTTTGTCAGAAATCCTTCCATTTTCTCTATTTAAAAGGTCGCTAACTCGAGAGGCACTTATGCCAGAATACTGAAACGCAGCTTAAATCTAAGTACAACTTAAACCGCTCCGATTTGACAGTTCGCCATGCAATTCTGTCAAAATTACGAGTTATAAGGCGTGCTTAAATGTAATCTAGAGATGCCACGAATATTCGGCAACTATTCGGTATTCGGCCTATTCGGCCATTTTTTTTGCTATTCGGTATTCGGCCGAATAGTACGTACTATTCGGCCGAATACCGAATAGCAAATCATGTCAATAAAGACACGTTATTTTACTCAAAATTATGTACCTATTTCCAAATTACAACATTCTAGTAGTTAAAATTAATCAGTGGTAAGTTGTGATGGATAAAAACGAGCTTTTCGGCATTTTTGTTCGCAGACGATTGCGCTTATCATCGTAAGCGTTACCAGCCTCAGAAAATAACCTCTCACTATAAACGCTAACATTCCAAAATGGGCTATTTTTTATTATTCATTTTATAAGCCATTTAACGAAAAAAAGTGTCAACAAACTTCTTAGCAAAACAGTAATTAAATTTCACTTTACGTATTACTTATATACTAAAAAGCGCTCTGTGACCCGACTTACTCGCAAACGAAACAAATACAAACAATATTTGCATGCACCCCGCCGCGCTCGCACGCTGTCGTCGCCTGCAGCGCGAACGCAGCGAGAAAAACAACTTGTCTTATTTCAGATAATGCACCCCTATGAAGCATGTACTTCGCGCCGAACATTCGGCGCCGAATATTCGGCGCTTCGGCCGACAGCGTAGCCGAATATTCGGTATTCGGTATTCGGCCAATTCACTATTCGTGGCATCTCTAATGTAATCTGCGTATGAGTATTTGGCCGTTAGCTGTGCGAATGTTCCACTTACCATCAGGCAAACCTCCTTTTTTTTATAGTGGGGAAATCCTCATAGGATACCCATGGACCTCGGGGAAGGACCATGGGTTATGTCGGACTTCTACCGACCAAAACCCCACTGTTAATCGCTCCGCCGCAGTGAGTGGGGATCCCGGGCACCTTTTCAGACTCTTCCGCGAATCAGGCAAACCTCCTGCTGTTATAATAAAGTTATAATCTCTACGTAAAGTTTTGTAACTTACCTGACAGGCTCCTTTATGACCCAGAGTAACTGTACATAACTCGGACTCAGTGACGGTGTTAACAAACACCATTCTCGCTTGACATAACTTAACACTTATCACCGTTTGGTTAAGCATTTGCAGATCGTTAGGTATCGGATCATTTTGGCTCTAAAAAGTAAATACAATTTATGTTTCTTCAAAGATTTGAATCGTTGGAAAATAATTAGTACATGTTCTATGAGGTTTAGGGTAGATGTAAATCGGACTTAATATAAATTACTTTCATATAACAACAACTATGCTACCAATTTTGACTGTTTGCAGAACTAATTTTTTTATTCTTAAGCGGTCATAGACAAACCTAAACCCGTACCAGTAGAACCAGGTTTAGATCATCTTGATACAAGTTTTATATAAACTCAGTGACATCGTAAAGAAACTATTTTCTAAATATTATTTTGAGAAATTAATAATTTCAAAAACAAACTTCAAGCATTGCTGAAGGTATATCGGCTAAAGTTAATCAAATAAGATTTTAAATAGATAATTAGACACAGCTACTGTCAAAATAAGTCCTGCCGCACTATGTTTTGAATTATAAATTTTAATACTATATCAAGGATGATAAACATTAAATTGAGGTTATTTTTTGGCACAAACACTATCTTTGTACATTTAGTAATAACTATGAGACATAACACGTTTTATTTCACGTGATAAGCACTTATCTGTAATTAATTGTTGGTTTTATGTTACCATATTATAATGACGTATAAAATAAAGAATCGAATAAGTTAATTGACATTTCGTATCATTTATAGATGTGGTAGGTAGATTAGGTTTGGTTAGGTTTTATTATAAATGCGACGGTAAGGATGTATGGATGGTTTTTCTCCACGAGCTAAAACTATTTACTACCTATACGGATTTGGCTGACATTTGGCGTGAAGCTAGATCGGGTTAGCACACATAATTTTTATTCTTGTTGCCACGCAAATGGAAATGGTATGTAAAACAATGCCTGTCTAGTTTTTAATGAAAATAAGCGTTAGCGAGAAAATTTTAAGCAGGCAAATGTGTAATTTTATGACTATGCGACGATCCATATGTGTTTGAAAGTAGAAAACAGAAATGTTTCTTTTCATCGTGAAAAAGACGTATGAAATAGTTTTTAATACGCAATGTTGCCAGTGCTAAACTGTTGATATTTATGAGGCTCCTATCCTGGCATATCCGTGTTTTTGGAAATCGTGTTTTTAAACAATCGGAGGACTTTTCTTGTGGAATGTTGATTGGGATGTCTGTTTTAGTAGAACTATATGAACGTATTGATTGAATCGTGTAAACGGTAATTTTTTCAAAATTCTACATAGATTAACAGGAAAACAAAATGTCTGAAAATGTACCGATGAAAATTAAAAAAATAATTTTATGGGAGTTGTAGAATGTTCTAAAAATTTGAAAGACAGCGCTATCGCAAAAAAAAAATGTTAACTTATGTCAGCGTAAATTTAGAAACACCATGCCTGATACATGAATGACTGAAAGCGTAGAACGTATGACTTTTGAAATTATTGATATCCAATGCCAAGGAATGATGATAAATATATTGAGCACGCTTGCGTTCTTACCTTAAATAGCCGAAATAACAGTTTTCTTACCTTCGCTTTCCCCCAACCGGTCAACAAGACATTCGCCCCAGCTTTTGTATCGCTAGTAGGCAAAGCAATAGGCTTAACTTTCTCAGAGAACTCTATGTCTTTCTTCAAACGAATCAAGCATATGTCATTTATTACTTTTGTGGAATTGTATTTTTCGTGGTTAACGATCTTGTCGACTTCGTAATTTTGGCCTCCAGAGACCAGTTGGTTGGAGCCCACGACAACTGACATCGTGTCTGGTGTGAATCTACAAAGATATAAGATATGTTCATGAGGTACTATTTGTATAGAGTACTTTATTAGTTACTGGCTGCCCGCGACCCCGTCCGCGTGGACTTTCATTTAAACTTTGACCCCCTCCGCCCTTTTTAACCCTTTTTTCTAGTTAAAAAGTAGCCTATGTTCCTTCTCAGGCTCTAAACCATCTGTGTACTAAATTTTGTTCCAATCGGTTCAGTAGTTTTAGCGTGATGGAAAGACAGACAGACAGAGTTACTTTCGCATTTACCTATAATATGAGTGTGGATTAGTTAGGTGTACTTTGAAACATTCGACGTCGATCTTCACAAGTTTTGTAATCTAGTAATCTTTCACAGTTTCTGAACGACTTCGGATAAGCATAATACTTTTTTTAAGATACGAAATAGATATTACTAAATAAGATATGTTTAGTACTATTTGTATAGAGTACTTTATTTAGTTTAGGTGCAGTCTATTCCGAACACTATCGTCGATCTTGACCAGTTCCGATACGGTTTTTGAGCGACTTCGAATAAGAATAAAAACTTTTTTTAACTTATAATAAACAAACGAAATTTATAAGAACTATTTTGCGCTTTGAAAGCTTGTTATATTTTCTTGAAACAATTTGCAAGCGACAGTAAAATTAATTATTCATTTACGTATGCAAAATATGTCAACTTTTAAATTTTAATACATTAATTAGAGCGAAAGATTAAAAAACAATTAAAATTTTCAATTTAGGTATTACAATTATCTATTTTATTCTGCAATAATAACGTTTCGTAAACGGCTTTTTCAGACATTTTATGGCATCATTACTTAGTTAAAAATAAATTTGCTTTTCTTTTCTGTCAACAAGACTTTGTTTCTCGTCAACTAGCGGTGCCCCGCGATTTTACGTATAAATTTTCCTCTTAAATTAGTCAATCTGTTAAAAAAACCCGCTTGAAAATCGGCAGCGTATTAAAGATTTAAGCATACATAGACAGACAGAAAAAAGCGACTTTTTTATACTATGTAATGAAGACTACTAATGTTTTATATGTGAAAGTTTGTGAGAATGTATGTATCTTTTTCTAGTCAATAACGGCTGGACCGATTAACACATGGGATACTTTATATCCCAGTAATGCTCCGGGAATGGGAATTACGCGGGTAAAACCACGAGCCACAGATAGTATATGATATGTTACTCACTCAACACCGCAATGAGCCGCGGTTAGTATCCATCGTTTGTCTATAATAGCCCCCCCACAGAAATGGGCATTGCTTAATCTTCGCAAAGACGCCTGGTAAGGTATACCGCTGTCTGGTGCATTAGAACCACCTATGATTTTTGTTGTCGGCTCCCGTAACTTCAATTTCGCTGTAGAAGTAAAGATAGTTAAGAAAATCGTACCCTTAAATTTGCATTAGTAAAGACTTCTATTTTGATTGAATTTTTACGATTAAGTCGATGTTTTATTCAAAATTAAGGCAAAAATAGGTTTATTCAATTAAGCTACATATACACTCGAAAATTATACTGTACCACTTTGACTGAATTTTACGATTTAAATCGAAAATTTGTTCAAAATTATGACAAAAATATGTTTATCCAAATAAGCTATGTAGCTTAGTTGTATATGTATTCACTTGAAAATTATGTACCTACCACTGGTCTGGAATAGAGTCTACAGAGAAGAACCAGAAATAAACTCTGATAGTTATCTTTAAAAAACGTAATGTAAAATTATTAAAAATATTTGTAAGTTCAGACAAAGTGTCAAAAATGCTACTCTTTATTACTAGAAGATATTTATCCTTATTAACTAAATAATCTTACCCTGAACACCATAAAGTGACAGAAACGCTAACATTAATTTTACCAACATTGTTCTAGGAGTTTCGGCACACCGCTATCGTAAGTAAATAACATTTCAATAAAGAGAAAGTAACATTGACTTTATGTTAATTTTTTTCATCAAGACATGTTTTATTTTACATAAAATTAATCATGTAAAGGTCCATGTACAATGAAGTTAACAAAAGATAAATATTATGTGTGTTAACCGACTTTAAAAAAGGACGAGGTTTATCAATTCAACATTATATATGTTTATAATTTAAAAGTTGCCAGCCCGATTTCTTCATACGACCAGAGCTACAGGGTAACATCGCCTTACAGGTGTGATATTTCTAATGCGCGAAGCGTTTCGTTTTTTCCTTAACTCTGTAATGCACAACTTTTGCCCTGAGAGAAAATCGATTCCTCTTAGCCAAGCGTGCTCTATTATAGACTACAACTTAGGTATAGTAACCGTCAATTACCTTTAGCGCTGAACGAAACCTGCGCAGAAGTCAAAAATAAGGTATCGAGGTAGCGGTTAGGCGCGCGGGGCGCGTGATCGTCGGATGCGCGAGCGTTGATTGGTTGTCCCAGTCGTGTTGTCTTTCTCGCACTAATACGTCAATTACGAGCGCGATTCTACCGATGCGCAGCTATTCTCGTCAATCGCTAAATATTCGTGACGATTATTATAATTTGATTCGACTTCGTTGGCTTCGACCACTGCTCAAGATTACTTGATGTCAGACTTATATGTACCAAATTCCCATTATGTTACGTCTCTGGTACCTTCACATATTGACCTACATTTAAAACGTGGCTCTACCAATATACCTACCATTCAGATCTGAGACTACACATTTTCAACACAAATAATGTTATTTAATTATATGTATAGTGTCAACACACCTTAGCCTGCGACTCTAATAATGAAGTTTTTAAGTGTCTTGTGATGTATTAGAAAAGTTTTAGTCCTTTTTGTAATGAAAATAAATACGAGGTTACAGGTAACATATCCCTATAAATTCTTTCTTACTTAATTACTCATGGCAAATTCAAAATGTAAGTTATAATTAAAGAGAACTCATGAACGTTTTGTTATCAACACAGACTTTGACAATGATCGACTAATTCGACTGCAAATGAGGTGCTATTGAAATTCTCTTTAATAATTCAGGCCTTGTGTGGAAGTGTAGCTTGGGGTCCAAAATAAATAACCAAAAGAGAATCGATTCGCGTAGATTGCAACAAAATTTCATAATACATACCTAAGTGGACAGTCACTTGCACTGGTCAGACTTGCACCCAAACACGTCATTGGATTTAGTTAGTTTAGTTATCTTAATTGTTTTGATCATTCTTCACATTGACTAGTATAGCGACTAGTACTTTTACTCATAACGAATGTTCATACAGAGCACATAATATACCGTACACATTCTGAGAAAGAAAAATAGTTTATATTATTTTGGTTACAGGGATGGCGAAGTACCCTTCAAATTTTTTTTCAATCACTAATTATTTTATAATCAACAAATTATACAAGACGTATTAACTTCTGGAATATGCATTTATTTTTTAAGAATAAAACGCGCGTAGGGCTATAAGTATATCTGTTTACCGATGTATTCAATACTCATGTACATTAATCGCAAAAATATTCATATTTTTGCATTTAATTTAAGACAAATGAGCTTTGCCAATCGCTCAAGCAAAAAAAAATACAATGGCACCTAACATTGACACTTGACAGTATTAATGTCAATTTATAATCAAATGACAAATCTGACATTATTGGCAATTGGCAAATACCATGTGAGTTTGTTGATATACGTGATTGTGGTTAAACGATTTTAAAAATTGTAATTAATGGTGTAAAAAAACTGTAACTAAAACTACCCAGATATGGATTTCGTTGTGGATACTGTGGGCGATGATGACCTACAGCATAAGTCGGAGCTATTAAAAGAAGATGAAAAACTTTTCATAGGTTAATATGATAATATCAATTCCTCACATTTACTGCATATTGTAATGTATCATAATCAAACAATTAACTATTATTTACAATTTCAGACAAGGAAGAAAAAGCACAGGCTATATTGAGCTTATTTGATAAAAAGAAACAAGAATTGGACGCAAAGGTCGCCGCCGAAGAAGCAATCGAGAGCAAGTTAAAAAATTTAAAATTTGATCACATCTTTGACGATTTTTTCAGTGAAATGATGTGGACGCACTCCTTAGTAGTCAATAAAAGAAAGCCGATCTTATTTAAATTTGATCAATTAGATAAAGAGACTGGAAAGTTAAAATCAAATATTGGCTCAGTGGATGTGGAGAAAGAAATGAAAAAATCTGTTCTCAAGCCAGGTATTGAGAAAGAACATGCTCTTCCTGAATACAATGTCAGTGAGAAGAGGCTTAAGGCATTGAGAAAGGTATGTATATTGTATTAACATAATCTTTGTTAAAATAAACTACGAAAGCTATTTTGAGAAATTCTCGAATTAGCTGAAAACTAACATAGGAAACACTATCTAAACTAATATTGTATACAGGTGAAGTTCTAGATACCATTTAGTCACTAGAATAACTGAATTGATTGTGATTCTTTTTAATATACCTACATGATCTGAAACTGATACAAAGCTTGTTTTTAATGTGTTGTATGATAAAAATTGTATGTGATTATAGAAAGAAAGAATGCAAACTAAAGGTCCAGGATGGTTCAACATGCCAGCCCCAGAAGTAACACCGGAGCTTAAAAATGACCTCAGATTGTTAAAGATGAGATCGGCACTAGACCCCAAACATTTCTACAAGAAAAACGATATGGAAGTCCTTCCTAAGTATTTCCAGGTATGTAATTTTGCTGTTATTTTTTCATACTAAAATTGAAGAGAGTATTATATTTTTATTGGTAATAGTAAATGTCCTTTGGCAGAGATAGTTAAATAAAAAAACTAGCTACTCTTTTGCCCAGCATCGTAACAAAATAAATTTAAAACAAAGTTGACTTATTATTTCATGCTCCTTAAATTTAAGCATAAAGAACATCGAGCTACAAATATAAAGTTCTTGAAAATTGATTTTATCACAGGAACAATTTCAATATATAATTATTTAAAATAGTAAGTATATTTTCTTCACATCTTAACTTACTTATGTAAAATTTTAGGTGGGTCGCATCATGGATTCTACCTTAGATCATGTTAATGAAAGATTAACTAAGAAAGAAA
Organism: Eurema hecabe; assembly: GCA_026213755.1. NCBI lineage: Eukaryota > Metazoa > Arthropoda > Insecta > Lepidoptera > Pieridae > Terias > Terias hecabe. The sequence goes on along the minus strand of JADANM010001663.1, from coordinate 8,219,912 downwards.
GAAAAAGAACTATGGTAGATGAGTTACTGGCTGATGCTGAGTTACAAAAATACAATAAAAGGAAATACAAAGAGATAATAGATGAAAAGAGAAAGACTCAGTATAAGACCTTCATGAAGGATAAGAGAAAGAAGAACAAAGCAGAGTTAAAGAAGAATAAAGCTAAAGCTAAACAGATTAAAAATAGTTCTTAACTGCAATTTTGTTTTTATTATATCTACTTGTTATCCATACTGACATTGTTACTGGCCTTATAATTATTTTTTATAGCATATTTTATAAATTGATAAGCCTTTTATTCCCAATTGATACAATTTAAGAAATACATATTTTAACTTAATTACACTATATTACGTAATTCGACGTGCCTCTTGGCACTCTTTCCACTTTCTTTCACATGCCACTTTGGTCAAGAAGCATATTTTAGTACATAATTATTCTCCTTTAGGTTTGTATAGGTGAATGAATTTCTTCAAGTCAATGTCTCCAAAGTTCACAAGAGAAATAATTTATTGTGGTGTTATCTCATATAGACTACAGGCCCATGTTGAAAAAATGATGGGTCATTTGAAC
>JADANM010001663.1:8192029-8212654 GCA_026213755.1 Eurema hecabe | reverse complement strand
TCATAATGAGAGTTGCTCATGTGATGTTAAATTAAAATTACCTTCCAATCCTTACAATGGGCCTAAATTCTACCCAAAGTCTTTCAAATTCAATACTATACTGCTCAACTATATCTTTTTGTGAGGTAATTAATAGATTTTCCCAATTCCGATGAAGAGCTTGATTCGTCCAATTGAGAGATCCTGTCATTACAAATGGGGTGGTGTCTTCCCCTCCATGTGCATCGACGATACAAAATTTATGGTGCATGATGTCTGTTGATTTCATCCAACGCACAGGTATGCCTAGCTTCTCTAAACGTTTTACAGTAGAACCTGAGGTGAAGGCCATGTCTGGGTCGACGATAACTCGCACGGTAACACCTCGGTAATGTTGCTTTAATACGGCATTTGTTATATCAGTGTTTGTCAATACGTACATACATATATCCAAGCTATGTCGCGGCCGGTTTAAATAGTGCAACAGTCGGTCTATATTCTCCGTTGTTTGGATTTTCAAATATCTGCTAGGTTTTAACTCTCCACCGTTATTGGAGAACAAAATAACATCATTGATGTCCTTCCGCTTTTTTGGTTTCTTCCCGTAGAAGTATTTATAAGCCGCATGAGACGCAAGAATAACAGAAATTGTGTACAGTAACGTTTTTATAGCTCCCATTTTAATGAGTAGTGTATTTCATCATTGAAACACTTATTTTTATTTGCACTTACGATTTAAGAACACGAAAACAATGTTTAAAATTGATTTGTTGTCGTCCGTCGATTGGAAGTGTCAAGTGACAAATCACAGAAAATCAATGTCAAATGTCAATTGTCAACGAGAACAGAATAATTTAATATTTTTCTTTTGTTATGGCAAACAGAACAATTTAGAAAAATAGCAACTGTAAACTAAACTTATGGATATTTATAATAATAATAGAGTTTTAACTAATAATAAAAATCATAAATAAATGAGTTTAGGAAATTGAAATATTCCAACTCTTTCACTCAGTACTTCTCGAGTTTCTTACTTAGAAACTTACAGGAATAATGAGAACATGGAATACAAAACGAAAAGGGAAAAGTGGTTGTAATAAAAAAAATCCAATGTAGTTTAATTCATAATATATTATAAAGTTAAATTATTTATACTAAAATCGTGTGGACGAAGCCGTAAGTTTAGGTTATATGAAGTATGATGGGGTTGTAAGGAACCACCGTAGCCACCGATGAAAGCACAGGATCCATAACTATTTTCTGCATTATTGCTAGTCATGTTCTGAGCCATAAGTGAATTGTTAGGGACATACTGTCTATTATTTACGTTTTGCATCATAAGTGAATATTCGTTCTGGTAGATACCAGAATTTGTGATGGGAAGACCTATATTGAAATTAAGATTGTTCGTTTGAAAGTGATGTAGCCACGGCTCTTTGGTGCGTGACATTTCTTGTCTATGGTCCGTTTGAATTCCAATTGGTACTGGAAGTGGCTCTGGAGAACTCTGGCTTGTTGTACTTTTATGACTAGATAAGCTTGATCTTTCGTTACGGCGAAACTTTGCACGCCTATTTTGAAACCAAACCTGTAAAAATAATTGTATGGTTACAGCGACGTTAAAAGACACGACTTAACATCTTAAACTTAAATGTAGAAAATATTTGTAACAATATCTTACAATCTGGTCTGTTTGAATACTATTCTAAGCTTTCTGAGGAATTAAAATATTTTGTGGTTTATTTAATTTAATTTTGGACAAAATATCTAGCATATTTTACTATTGTTTGAGATTCAAGAACTTAATCGTATGATGCAGATATAGAAAAATAACTATAACAAACCTGAACTCTCGCTTCTGTTAAATTCACCCTTGTGGCTAAATCTTCCCGGACAAAAGCATCTGGATAATGAGTTTTCTCAAAAACCTTTTCGAGAGCCGCCAACTGCTGACTTGTGAACGTAGTCCGGTTACGTCTGGGCTTCTTTCTATCATCGCTTTTCCCTTCCTTTTCCTCTTCTGTCTCCTTTTGCACCTCCCTTGCGTGTTTCGCGTCATCGAACTTCCTTCTCATGTCTTCATACGTCACATAGTCCACTGGCTTAATGTACTGACGTGGTAAATCCTTCTGGTACCAACTCACGTCGTACTGGTTAGGCTCGTAGTTACTGATCTGCCTGCCTGCGGTCAGGTGATGCAGACGCAATAGACTGTCTTCATGACATTTGATCATGTGGAACAAATTATTGTCCGAGTGTGTGGGGTTGGCGTTGTAGTTAAATTGCGGTGTCTTGTGATCGGAATTTCGTGCTGTCGAATTTTGGCGGCCTTGATGATTATCTAGAAACACGTTTTAGTATTTAAAATAGGCTTACAATAGTATATAATATGATTACAATAATACGCGTTTCCGAAAGCAGTTTCCATAGAGTAGAAACAGAATGAAACTCTGCTCTTAAATACAAAAAAAAAACTATTCGTGTGTGGTGTGTCTCTCGTTAAGCGCGAATCCAGACCACGCATAAAACCACGTTGAAAACATTTTTTTTATTAGAGACCAGGTTTAGAAAATTTAGTCATACAGTCAATTAAGTAATTTATAAGTATACTTAGGTTTTATTTTTCAATATTTACGCATTAGAATAAATTAAACTATCGTCTATACTTATATTTTAAAAACAAAGAATATTTTGTTTGTTTGTGTTGCAAAATCGAAAAAAAGATTCACAGTTGTAGGCTTTGCGTTGTTGTGTTGTTCGTGAATGAAAACGTTCAAGATACCAAAAAATATGTACGACAGCATGATTCCTCCCTTAATAAAAAAAGGTGCACGACAGCTACAGTTATCCAATGTCTTCGGACAAGAAAAAAAGTAAAAATATCATTTTGAAGTACTTTAAAAAATATTATACTGAAATTTATTAATCATAATAACAAATCGACGGGGACGAAGTTGCGAGCAATAGCTAGTTAAAATATAGAATACGTTTACGCACGTGATTATTCTGTAACTTGAGGTAGCAAAAGAAATAATACTTATAATATTAAGTATATTTATATTTATTTCTTAGGTAATATAGAAAAGAAGTAAATAAATTAAATAAGTAGGCATTTTATTTAATAAAGTACTATTTATTATTCAGCATTACAAAATAAAGACTCATTGCTTGTTTATGGTTCAAGTGCTATAGTCTGTGGCGCATTGTTGTTGACTCCGCAAGACTATCGATTTCACAACACGTGCTATTGATTTTGAGCGATCTTAATCCGTTCAAAGAATTTGCAGTTGTGCCGCCAATTGCCAAAACAAAAAAAAATTGCCGTATCTGTTCAAGTTTTGTGTGTGGTATTCGTGGCTTTAATTTTTTTAATAAACTTTTTCGAAGAGAACAAGTAATATTTGAAATAGTGTTAATTTAAAGTTTTAAAAGCGTTATTATTATTAGTTTAGCATCGTAATAAGATCCCATTGTAGTAGTAAAAATTGTTGCAAAATGCTCCCTTTAAATAACTATCGATGTGGTTATTTTGTTCTCTTCATACCTACCTACTTATTTTGTCCTGTCTTGACGCGAAACTATGGAGATCTATGGAATTCTTTAATGTTGAGAATTTTGAGTTTTTGAATGTGAAAATCTATGCCATATCCAAAAATAAAATTGTCAGGGCATAGACGTATAACGCATAGTCCCATAGAGTCCCTTTATATTCGGTTCATCGTAAGTGAAATTAATGTAAGTGTAACAGTAATTATTGTAAGTGTAAAAAGCACGTTCTTATTGTCGATGTCACGCACAAAAGCCGATAATATTGCTGCTATAAGTACTCTACCCTTTAAATGTGTACAATTTGAAATCTACGAAAAGCTGGAAAAATTTTATGCGATGCATTGCGCCGACGATGTAAGAGTATGCAAGAAGAAAAAATTGTTTAGGTCTAAATTCTAGTTCTAATTTTATTTTAATGTTATTTTTTTATATTACCTGCCTGCAAATCTAACCTAACAAAATTTAGTAGGTAATAATTATTAGATTATCAGAAGAAAAACCTACGCATGTCTCGTTAATTATAACGGTATATAAGGCATACTTTTTTGTATAATCATAAAGATTTAAAAAAATAGACTACCAGAATTCCATGTCCTATGATAGGACTCCTATATGTAAGTGTAATAATATTTTTACTTTGTATGTACATAATGTTATTTTGGTTGACTTTTGCGCAGTTATATTATTTATTATTTAAACTATTGTCATTACTTTTAATAAGTCGTTTATAATTAATCAATCGTGTGATTCTCACGGTATAGTGGTAATGAGATGTAGGTTTATAATCTGTGGAAATTTCTATCACGGTTCATGAGACATAGTCTGGTGACAGACGAATGGACGGACGGTCAGCGAAGTCTTCAATAATAGGGTTCCGTTTTTTACCCTCTACGACCAGGACCGTAAAACAATAATTTTGCGCAATACGCCATACCGCGTGTACCAAGTTTTAAGAAAATTCAGTATTTTATATAATATATATAAAAATTTATCGCAATATATGTTGTACGTATATAACTAAACAACGCCTAGTCCCATTTGTCCAATTCTTTTTTTTATGTTCTTTGAAGTCCAAGGATGGTTTTTTGTTCAAAAATTGTAAATCGTCGAGAAATGTTTTGACAGAGCAAAGTCTTTTGGGTCTGCTAGTTCTACTTAAAAAATCTTGCATTAACTTTAAAAAGCTGAAAATTAAATAAATCTATCTATACATATAATAAAAACGTAACGAGTCGCTGTCTGTACATGGAAGATATATGGGAAAAAATATTATATGCAATAGAATGTAATAGAACCCAAAACAATAATTTTTGGAATTTTTGTCTGTTTGTTTGTGCACGCTAATCTCAGAAACGGCTCATCAATCGTTTTCAATAATATATTGTGGTAAGCTTCACTTAAGATTTAGTTTTTGATTCATGTCAATCGGTTGATAAATAAAAAAATTATGGCAATTTAAATAATCACGTTGAACTTGCTGAACGTTTGTTGGCGCGGATTAGATATTTTGTACTATAGGATAGTTTGTTTTAGATTAATACGTGTTTATAGTTAAAATGTTTAAGTTCTTCAATATGTTCAAAAATGCTGCCCAAAGTCACTTTACTACGCGGGCGAAGTCGCTGGCACAGCTAGTACACTAATAATACTTTAGATTCAGTGTAAAATATTATCTGTCATATTAAAAACCTTAATATTTTTTCTATTTTTTAATTTGTTTTTATGGAGGTTTAATAGAAATGCAATCTTCAACGTGTTACACGTTACAAACAAAAATTAATAATCAACAAAATAATCTATATAATATATCTATAAAAGAAAGTCGTGTTAGTCACACCATTTATAACTCGATAACGGCTCAATTGATTTGGCTGAAAATTGGTGGGGATGTAGCTTAGAACCAGGAGGAGGACATAGGATACTTTTTATCCAGTTTCCAGGGGAATAAATTTTTATGAAAGCAAACGCGGACGGAGTCGCGGGCAAGAGCTAGTAACTCATATAGATAACTGGCGAAATAATCAAATATTATGTAGGAACTTTAGTACTATATTCCCCCCGGGGAAGGGGCGGTATTAGCAACGGGATTCCCACCGTTAAAAAAGATATACTTTAGTATTGAAATCAGTTGTATAATAATACTTTTATTAAACTGTTTAAAGTTTTTGTTTTTTTTTAGACTTTTGGTAAGTATAGCAGAAACTGAATCATCTTTTGTAAATTTATATGCAGGTTATATTAAAAGAAAGGATAATTATGAAATTAGGTCTTTTCCCGAAATTAGCGGAAGTTTTCATAAACTCTACCCGCTGCGGTAAGACGGAATACACTTGGATTTCTCCCCCCATTAAAAAAGGGTATGTAGATATACTTTGGAAAACTATTTCGCCCACATTTGCATTTTTTATGTCTTCGTATAAAAATTTATATCTAAGTGTGTCACTAAATGCATGATTCAATAACAACCGATTTCAATAATACTTTTTAAGAATACTCTAATAACTTATTCAGAGAAAAACATGGTAGGCGTAGAGTAGGTATAATAACGTGAAGGAAGTATCGTAGTGCCATTTATTACTAAAATAAATTCAACAAATCAAAACTCACCTTTTTCATCCATCGTGCAGGAAAACCAAAAATTACAGTTCAAATGTCACATAAAATAAATTGAATTTTATTTTGTTAGACCATACAAACGCCACGTGCAATTTAAATAAATGTTAACGTCCAGCTCAATGCTATCGAATTGAATAATTGTTACTAATTCACAAACTTATTGAATTATAATAATTAAATAATTCGACTAACTCGTCTAATGTGCGAACTAATGAAGTCTGTACCGTGATCTGGCTTGCACGAGGAATCTTCGAGACCACATGTGTTTTAAAAAAATATCAAGACATTTGAATACGCCTACTTTGAACTCATCATATAAAGATATAGCTCTTATTTACAAAGTATTAGAAACTATAACAACTACCTCAGAACACAATCGTTTTAAGAAAAATAGACTCTGTTCTACTCCACAGAGGTTGCATTTCACGAATTTCGAACTGGCCGAGTGGGTGTTGCAATTAAATTAAATTTAGAAGCGAACGCAGGCGTGGTTTCACAAAGCCCGCCCTTAATGTTAATAAAAAAAAAAAAAGCGAGAAAAAATTTCGGTACCGCAAACATTAAAGACGCGTCAGCTTTTATTATTTATAACTGTCGGTTGTAAATTAGAATAAGTTCGTGTCGTAATTGGTTGTGAAAGGTTTATGTTGAAGAATTTCGGAAGTATTGATATTTTTATTTTTGAAAACTGGTGTATTTAAATCAACTGTAAAATTATATTAAGATACTATTTCTTCCAAAAAATAGGTAAGGGCGGTTTTTCCTTTTGCGACTTATTATTTTTAATTTGTTTAAATTTAGAATGTAATTACTTAGTAGTTAATTTTCTTCATTATGCTACTAAATGGACCATAAAAGGGGATAGTAGAAAAATGGATCTATGATAGTTGAATTGGGGTGCTTATTAGTATACGGCATTCTTTATTAAATATGTATTAATCGTACATATTTTATGGTAGGTATTATTTACTATTCATTATACTCTATATCTCCTTCGAACTCATATGAAAAATTATATGGCGCTTAAAACATATATTGTTTTATCTACATCTACACCTGAATTCTACACACGACTTTACAATAAAGAATCGAATCAAATCGACTTTACATATTATATGAACTTTTAGTCTAGATATATTCCTACAAATAAGAAAAAGGAATCTTAAGCCGAGTTTCAACGCATCTACCGCGCTCGTTCCAGGCCGGGAATAGAACTGGTAGCCGTCGCTTTGAATTAGCGGAAAACGGAGAAAAACGGTTGTATGTGCCAGACGCGACACACTACATTCTAACGTATATTAAACTATTATAATAAATAATCTAATAATAAACGTTTTATTCGTTGCATATCTTTATATATGTAAGTATGAATGTCTGATCAATTATAGGGTTTAAAGATCAATTTGTGTGAGCTCCAAACTATGATTCGTAATAATTATCTCGATACCAAAGATATTGAATTTCTGAACCGCTGAAAGATTGAATCTATGAGGTCGCCCAATGCAACGATGTGCGCAACTTTGAACTGTTAAAAAAAACTATCAGCACACTAAAAATATCTTCTAATTATCATTTAATTACTTCTTATTTTGGTTAATTAGAAGTAATTAAATTAAGCCGTATTTGTGGATGGAACCCACAAACTTTTTAAAAATAATCTTAAAATAAAAAATATTTTCATCCGGCAATAAAACTGCACATGAAAATGTATAATAAATGTTACCATGAACATGAATGCTCCAGAATAAATCTGTATATTTAGATGCAATACCAAATTTTGAACGTTGGATTTCGCGGCAAGCGCAATACTGTCATGGCGCTGTAATTGAATTTGACAGTTGTCGACGGCGTCCGGGCGCGCGGGCAGACAGCTCGATCGGCGCTCAGCTCTATAATATTATGTAGTATGTACCTATCTATAAGACTTATAGATAGTGTTCTTTATTTTAGATCTATGCTAGTGTTTTCTTGTGTTTTTGTTTGCATGAATATTAAAATATAGCAGTTTTTATTTACATTAATGCATAGACATTAACTATAGGTAACCTGTAATTGCGACTCGTAGGTAGTTTAAAAATGGACAAGAATAAACTATTTAAACTATTTATTTAAGGTGTTTAACGCCTTATTGTAGCCTTAAATATTTAAGAGGCGTTTCAGGATTTGACTATTAGCTTTATAAGAAGGAATCTGGTATCATAACAACTATATTATCAATCAATAGATCTCATGTAATAATTTATATAAATAATAACAGAGTAGCTGCCATTACTAATTAGGCACCTAATAAAATAAAGGTTATAAATTAGTACGTCCAATTTTTAATCTACGAAAAATAAAAAAAAAACCACAGAGTATAATAATTATAATTAGACATTGTTCTTAGTATTAATGCGATTTAATGGCGCCAAAAACGGACGATAAATCATAAATCCTCAATTTCCTTACAAATCGACCGTACGAGAGCTAAATTGTGTGGTCCGTTGGTACGTGTTCGTCTCGAGGATGTTCTAATCATCCGAAAAGCCATTTGTCATCCAACCATCCGTTATTGTGACCCGTTCCATCAACAGTCGCATATTTTGCTACTGTCAAATTAATTACGCTAACTGCAGACATCATTGGTTCCGTTTTTAAATATGTTTACTTGTGTTTGTTTTTTTTCTTTTTGTGGTCTTGTATTCTAGGTTATTTAATTAAATTTTTGCAATGATTATCTGTATCGTTTAATATTTTTCTATGTAAGTTGTGAAGGCAATAAATTTTTGATCAGATAATGAATGTAGTTCCGTCTTTCATTTAAAGACAAAGGTGTTAAATCGCAAGGCATTAACAAATAAAAGTTTCTCCTAAATAAAGAAAGCATACTCATACACTCCCCTCACAATTAAGACCACTCAATAAAACCATACGTCACGTCGCGTCGCATCCTACAAACGATTAATTAAAGCTTTATTTTAAAGAACGAAATCACTAAAATAACAATGCAACGCGTTTATAATATGACGTTTTGATATTATTTCAAGATTCTACAGAGAAGTTTCAATTATTCAGAAACAAAATAAAAAAAATACCACAACAACGCCAGCTAATTACTATACCCAATTAAATCGACCTCCCTGTTAACAAAATAAGAAAAAGAAAACCGCAAATTACGTTTATCTTCGTATCGGCTCATCGAGTTGCACTTTAGTGATGACATTTGGTAATAAATGGCTTTTGCTCGCAACGAGTCGTGCGAATGGCTTGTATCCGGATTCCGGAATGCGCAGGCGCCGTCTTAGAAATCCTTCAACGGTAAAAAGTGTCATATTGAAAGTTCTGGACAAACGCTTCACTGGTTTTACGCATTAGCACAAGTATTCAAATATTTTAGAACTAGAGTTTTTATTTATCAAGTATAAATTGTAGTCTCTTTAAATAACAATAAATAGTTTAGAGTATGAAGAAAAAAAGGAAGGACAGTTAACCACGGAATCGGTAGAAAAAAAAAACAGCAAAAAAGTAGCTCATGTTTATATATATAATATATGTACAAAACTTCATGATGATTGGTCCAATAGTTTTTACGTGTATACTTACTTTCACATCTATAGAGTATAGTATTACAGTAGGAAGGATTTTTGAATCGAACAAATCCAAAAGAATAGATAATTTTTTTAAGAACTTAATTTAAATTATTTGTATTAAAAATACCATTACTCATTAAATTTACTAGTGAAATTATTGTTGTTTAAGTAGGTCTAAGCGTCGCAGATAAAACAAATATTCTTAACATCTTTCTATTAATTTAAATTTATCGCCATAGTTTTAAGTACGACAAATAAGCGTCGATATCTAATCAGATATATCCTGAGGAAATCCACAATTTGTGAACGAACGTAATAATTAGATATAATTAAAAACAGAACACTTGAAAGGCGGTCGGTAGCAAAAATAGCTTTTTAATTTTTTTATGAAGCCGAGCCGTTACAGTTTGACACTTTACGATGCATGTTTATCTATAAGTGATTTTTGGATAAGTGCATGTCACCGTTGCCCTGTGTTGAAATGTTTTTTTTTATTTTTTTACAGCAATGAGGTTTGTCAAGTTTCAACGTCTCTTGGGAGTCGACACTTTTTAGATTGACGTGTCCTTTTTAGTTAAAGTAAAAAGTACCGTTAGCTTTCCTAAAATTAAATAGAAATAGAGTCCAAATGTGGGTTTATTTGTAAACTAACATTATCTGTGAACACAAACTTCACCTGTCAAAAGTTGGCAATTTTTTTTTCTTCACTTATGGAATGTCAAAAGTTTGTATTTCTAGTTGTAATTTGTAACATGATTTCTATTTTATTACAATTTCGATTTTTAAGCAGATTGAACACACTGAAATCCTTATGAATCCGAGTATCTAATATTAGGTGCTATTCAATACCCATGTTTCTGCGAAGTGTGACCACCCTATGTAGCTTTGGCGGTATCAATTTCACTTGGAAGCTGACATTTGAAATGAGATGACTTTAGACCGTGACCTGTCATTCATGTGTCATCGGTTAATATGAAGGACTCATTTCAGGAGATAATTCATTATTGGTACTATAAAGTCTTTGGTATAACATATTTTATGTAGATCGAGTAAAAAAAAACCTTGATTTTTTTATAGATTGCATTTAGTTTCGAAAGTTTAAAAAATAAATAAGTCCAGATACCCGATTGTTAAAGTTAAAAAAAAGTCACTAAATGTGCTGATATGTGCATAGCTCGATAACAGCTGAACCTGTTTCGATAGAGTATTGCTTTAATCGGGGTTATTCTAGAAGTATATTATATTTACACAAATAATTGTGGAAATAGAATATTTCAGTTACTTTCTGTACTTGCAATAAACGTTACAAATACGTTTTAAATTTAAATACTGATAAAACTTCTTTAAAAATATCTTTCACGGTTCGTGTTAAAGCTGTAAATCTGATTAAATTGCCGCCTCTTATATCGTTCAGTGATTTCAAAGAGTCGAAATTTGTCCTGACAATATTTATGGCGACAGAACCGAGCTGCGTATGCGCATAATATGTCGAGATCAAAGAGGAACGGTGCATACACTTTACAGAGTTACAGGACATTGGATTACTTTAATTATACTTTTAGTATAAGTAATAAAAATATTATGTATAATAATCCATATCCATATATAATAATCCATTGAGAGTAATCCGAAATAAAACTGATAATAACAACTGAGATGATTAAAGTGATAATTACTTCCTTTGGAAAAGCCAAATAACCACAAAAAGCGGAGTTATTTTGAGGAGATCGAGACAAGGCTAGTTTTACCTTTGAGGGTTGTTAATTCAAAATTCAAGTTGTATACGTTAAGATATCGAATATTTATATAAAATAATGATAAAAATTATCTTATCTATCGATGATAATTTACATGAGGTATACTTGCCATTTTTATGTATAACATACAATTAAAAACACTTTGTGTATTGTTTAAATGTAACTATCGGACTTCTACTTATAAGTTATACTAACCGTTTAGTATAACTTAAAACTATATATATAGTATAACTTATAGGTAGAAGTTTCTTATTAAACCGATTAAATTGTCATAGTATACAAGACAATCTGTGGTCTTGTATAATATGACGATTGAAAAGTATTATTACTATGTATAGTTGATTTAAATAAATATGTATAACTTTGATAGACAAGATTTTAGAACAAAAATAAAAGATATATTTATTTTTTTTTTATCCGTAACTTCGTATGAATATGGTATCCCTAGCTGTCGTTAATTTGCTCCCAACATGAAGGTCGGATTACTCCTTTGGGACATATTAAAAAACGTCCACTTGTGTGTTTTGTAAATAATCTCACTTTCGCCGCTGAAGGAGCTGAATGCAAAAATACAAGCAAAAAACAATTTTTTATAATTCTTCGTTGAATTAGCATTGACGGAGCGGCGTCATTTGTCGATTTTTATAATTATGAAAGTGTAAATATGCCTTTTTTCAATATAAAAAGTGGCTTGATTTTTTTTGTAATAAAAAATAGCATAATATTATATTCATCGCGTAGCTTTGAGCTATAATTGAATAAGAATTCAGTTTTTACGCCTAATTCTGTAAATTTTATCTATTAGTGTAAATGCTTCTTTTTTTATTATGACGCAAAAAAGTTTAAATAAATATATACTCTTAAAGCCTATTCAATTGAAAAAAAAAAAATCTTTCCTTTATACAATAATATTGAGTAAAAATAGATTATTCATATTGTATGTGACTGGTTTACAATACTTACATTAAATAGTATGTTATAAATAGTATAGTTAGTAGTTGGTCAGTTAGTGCGTGTGTATGTGTGTGTGTGTGTGTGGTTTGTGTATTGGAGTGATAGAATAAAACTCCTATATCTTTATACAAAACGTTTAATATAATGTTCTAGCATTATTATAAATATCAGGGATGTTTTGTCATATTCATTTCCAAGCGCCGGGGCATTCGTAATGTCTGTTGATTCTAAGCCAGTCCTTCTCTGTGACAAATTCCCGTTGTCCCATTACGCCCTCGTGTTCCTGTAACATCGTGATATTAATCTACTTGATTATATTAAAACTAGCTTGCATCCGCGGTTTTTCCTGCGAAGTTTTTATTCCTATATCTTTACCAGGTTAAAAATCATGCTACGTGTTTCAAATAGGTAATTTTTTTCAATATTTCATTTCGTAAAAAAGCAAAAAAAATACCAACATCACCAAAAGCTTTCACATTAATAATTATGAAAGGCTTCTTTCCTTTCTTATCGTCTCAGTATACTAATCAAATACATGTCCTTATATTATGTCATAGACTTATTGTTCAACTAATCGAAGTCAAATTAGAAAGTAATAGAATGATCTAGAATCGTTGGACCTTTTTTTATAGTGGGGAAATCCTCATAGGATACCCATGGACCTCGGGGAAGGACCACGGGTTATGTCGGACTTCTACCGACCAAAACCCCACTGTTTCGTTCTGCCGCAGTGAGTGGGGCACCTTCGCAGGAGAAGAATCGTTGGACCTAGAACACTTACCCGAAGAGCAACGATGGTGGCCTCGCCGTTAGAAGAGAAGGCGTATGGTCCGTAGTGCAAACAGCTGATGTAATCGTATTCGACTCCCAGATTGCTCACTAGATTGGGGCCGTAGATATCGAAGTTGTGTTCAGTACCTGCAATTGAAATTAATAACCTGGAGTGGTTATTACGTAAGCACCTGGGTGTAAAAATGAATAAATATATTATAAGCCTCTATTTTAGTGCCAGGCATTATCAATATTGAGATAAAAGGAATTCCAGGACATAGAATATGTCCAGGTTCCAAATTTCAGCGAAACCAATTTAGAATTTTTTTAATCAACATATTACGTATAATAATATTACCACTCTTTAATATGAGCATTTAGAAGATAAAGTTCCATGCTGGATTTAAGATAGATCGTTAAGATCACGAACAACGAAAAATATGAATCAAATAATAATGTTCCAGAAGAGGCATTGACTTTACACACAAATACCAAGCTATGTATTTACCACTCATCAAGTTGTCCTCAACGATCTTGACGTAGTCATCTCGGTTGTATGTCGAATGCATGTGGAGGAAGCCGAGAATGTGCATCCACTCGTGGACAATGGTGGCGTGACGGAAGCAGCCCACACCAGGGTAGTTCCTGGCAAGGTTCAAAGTGTGGACGCCGCGTGACTCCCAGTAGCCAACGTGCGCGTAGCAGCCGCCGGGTCCACCCTGTTTTAGAGAATTCAAGATTTTTTATAGGGGGCAAACGAGCAGCGACCCACCTGATGAAAATCGCCCAGTCATCGCCGCTTATGAACACTCGTAAAGGTTAACGGCTCAAGAGCGAGTTGAAGGCCTTGGAATTTTAGGAATGCATCAGTTTCGAACGATGCAATACTTTACACCTACAAAATTTGGATAGATCACGTTTTTTGACGTCAAGTTACGCCAACCACACGTTCACACTCACGTTCAATAGGTAGAATAATGTTTAATATCAGTTCAAAAGGTTCCGAAAGTTTCTGAAGATTATTGCCTCAACTTAGCCTCTTTATACCATTTTTTATAAAAGTTACATCTAATTGGTACTTATCTATATATATGTAGGTATAGGGTTAAAGTTCATATTTTTTTCCTACCGTTATTCTGACGTAGACAGTTTCTTCTGGTTCACGGTAACGGAACTTAACACAAGTATTGTTTTCAATGGCTTCAATACCTTCTCTGATAGCGGCTTGTTGCAGGGGTCCTAGAAATAAACAAAGAGATAAAACTTGATCTTATTAACATATTGAATTTTTATATTTTTATATGTAACCTATTGTAAATCTGAACGAATTGTGTCGGTGCCGTATATGTGCCATGATTAGATGAAACAGGCTCCTGAAAAACAGTATTTACTATCTTGGGAGCCTGGGATAACAATTCTTGACTTCTAAGCATTTATCTACGTACCGAATTCTCCCTCTCCGAATTCCCATACCACGGTGTCTTGTGGCCATTTGGTGTCAGGCCAGATATAAGCGTTGCGTCCAGTAGCGAAGTTCTCAACCAAGTCATTGATCATGAAGTCATCGAGAACGATGTCTCCTTGGAACTTGCCGCTGTTTTCTTCTGGGTTAGCACGGGGTGAAATGCTGTTGCGTGTTTGGAAACGGGCTCCATCGTCTGTAAAGATAAATAAATTGCCATTACTTACCACTTTCTATAAATAAATAAAAAACAACGAATTAAGCCAATTTGGTCAAAATCTCGGAACAATTGCAACTTTATATTCGATCATAATCATCTTATTTTACGAGGAGAAAGGGGCTTATCGTAAACATAGATAAGTCTCAAAACTTTTGAAAATATACCGACGTGAGAATCTCGCTGAGATGGAATGTGTATCAAAGTCAAAGTCAAAGTCAAAAGTATCTTCATTCAATTATGCTACATAAAGTAACACTTTTGAATCGTCATGGTATTACATTATCATATACACTATGTCATCATAGGTATCATCTACACACTACCTCAAAATCTTAATGTCACGAGTGTGTTGCCTGATTTTGAGATACTTACTGCCTTTAGTGCTTTCCAAGAATCGACGGTAAGAGTCGATTTCTTCTCGGCTCCTGACTACCGGTGGCGAGGCCAACGCCACTCCGATCACACACAGAAGCACGGCAGCACGCAACATTTTGATGTGTAATTAAAACATTTTACAACTACTTTTATATCTGTAATTATCTCCTGATAAAACCACTCGCTAGGACGTTAGCCTACGTTTCATATTCATTCATAAAAATTCATGTATTGCTGTTTGTAACACCTTTCGAAGAGTAAGAACTGTTCTAGCGAAATAAAAACAATTATTATATGTATAGTTCAAACAATAATGAAATTACTATGTATTTATTAATAGAATAACGCTAGCTTTTCTTATATTATTATATAATACATATTATTAGAGCGGAAAAACGAGCTGGCACTTCACCTGACGGGTGAGTAAAAGTTTTCTTATTTGAGATATCCTGCAACCATTTAAGTGATTTTTATTTTATTAAATTTGATGAACGATAGGAAGCTTCCTATCCTAAAAAAAACGGAACAAAAAACAGCCACGCTTAACACGGATGACACCGAGGGGTCTAACTATAATGATATTATAAAATATGAAGTATTTGCTTTTATCATAATGAAAATTTATAATAAGGTAAGTAAGTAAATACTCCTAAGTGTAAGCTACGGGTATATTTTTAGGTGGTACAGCCCAGTTTGGCTGGTTATCCGGAGTTATATCCGGCTCGCGTGGGGTTGTACAACCCTCTCATAGAAAACCGGGGCGGCTTCAAGTACCTAATGGCACCTCGTCGGAGATTTCATAGCGTTTCGGTAAGAGGGAGCACTGGAGGCCCATGCTTCCTTTCTCCTCTATCTTATCCTTTATTTCCTTTAGTCAACATCCTTTCCTTTTTATTTTTTTTTTAAGTCAACTGTCAGGTGTCAGGCGAATCACCATCGCCGACCATCATATAACAAAAAAAATGTATGGTTTTATTTTTTTTTCGGGACCAAACACGAGCAAAATCAGGTGTAGTTATCTGTCATTCAAATTTCAAAATACATAAGATTAATAATAATTCATTATTGTGTGGTAAATGAGGTAAATTTTAAGGTCATTTATTCACACTTATCTGCCGACAATAATTAGTAATATTGCTGATAATGGCTGATAATGATAAATTTTGACTTATTTATTGATTGAATTATGGGAACGCATACGAAATGGGTGTTAGGCATGTTCCATTATCGACAGATTAGACCCATACTCGTTATGTTGGATAATCTGGATTATTTTTATCGTAAAAATAAGCTCGTTTGCATGAACAACACGAAATACTATCATGTCAATAAAACAGGCCCCTTTTTGTACAAAAATTATCTGTTTCCTACTTTCATTTATTATTTTTTTATAAAAAAGGATCCTTTTGCAAAAATTTACCAATAATATTATTTCTTTTTTTTAAATTAACGAAACTTGAAAAAAAAACCTTAAATAGAACACAGTACCTACGCTTAAATCTTTATTTATTTTTATTTCGTTGATTCCCCTTTTACACAAAGTATCCTAAAAACTAAACAAACAAATTAAATTTAAGTTCAAAGGGCGGTATAATCCCTTAGATTTACAAAACAACTGTTTATATAGTCTGCTTTTAATATAAACCAATACAATACGAAATCGACTTAGTACTCCTAGAAGTTGCTTTCAAAATTATGTATCAACTATTCTAAATAAATCTTTTTTAACAGTGTCAGAAACATCAATAAACAAGTGGACAGATGCAGCTATACATTTCATTAGTTATATTCCTATTCCCTTCATAATATATTAAATTTATAACTCTCTCACGACACGTATTTACAATTCTATTTCTATTCTATTCTATATCGAACATCTGGTATAGGTCGCGTCACGAACTTTAGCGCTGAATGAAACCTGCGCAGCAATAAAAAAAAGGTATCGAGGGAACGGCGCGGCGCGCGGGGCCCGTGATCGTCGGGTGCGCGAGCGTTGATTGGTTGTCCCAGTCGTGTTGTCTTTCTCACACCAATACGTCAATTACGAGCGCGATTCTACCGATGCTATTCTCGTCCAGCGCTAAACATAAATGACACGACCTATGCCTGGTTTTCTTTTAATCTTTCGCATATTGTTAACGTGACTGCTTGTTACTCTTTCACACAAAAATAATGATACTGCATTGATTTGGCTTAGTTATTGGTATAAAAGACCCTAGATTAACATATCCGTACATCTATTGGATACTTTTCATCTTAGTATTAATACGCGAACAAAAACTACGCGAGAAAACATATTTACGTTAGGTTAAAGAAAAAAAGACTAATAAATAGCAATATTTTATTATAATTGAGGTTTTAACGTATCCGTAGGCGTTTGTTCCATTCTAATTCTCTTCAGGGATAATAGACATTTGGGCTTTGGTCTTTTCAACCTCTTGTTCCATAGAGTCGATGATGTCTGCACTCCAGGCGCCAGGGCAATTGTAATGACGGCTTAGACGCACCCAATCCCAATGGGTCACGAACGATTGCTGGCCCATTACTCCATCATGAGCCTGTAAAATTTGTAAACAGGTTTACATCAGTTTTTGTTTGTGTGCAAGGGTGGGAACTGAAGAGGTTTGTCGCATATCATGCGACCACGTTCGTGAGACACTGTCAGTGTTTTCCAATAACCGAGCATAGTTTCGATCAAAATTATAGGTCGCGTCACGGATGTTTAGCGCTGGACGAGAATAGCTGCGCATCAGTAGAATCGCGCTCGTAATTGACGTATTGGTGCGAGAAAGACAACACGACTGGGGAACCAATTAACGCTCGCGCACCCGTCGCCCCGCGCGCCGTGCCCTCCCCTCGATACCCTTTTTGACTTCTACACAGGTTTCGTTCAGCACTAAAGATTCGTGACGCTACTTATAACTTAAAGAAAAAAACACTGTTCATGTTTTGTCTTATATAAGCACTTTTGAAAGTGCTCGCTGATATATGAATAAAGAAAAGTGTAGTTGATGCATTAAACGTTAAGCATTATAACGCATAATGCGATCTAGTGCTGTAAATGGAAAACTATTCGTAACTGCCCATACGCAGCGGTTGCATACCATCATGCGAACTTCATGCTTAGTCTCATAAAAAGCGCACGGTTCCAAAACGCAGTTCTTTTTTGGATATCCATATCTATATTGCATTTTTATATGTTTTAATCAAAGCTATAAATTATTTACGATAGACTGAATGCCTATATCGGTGACAGACACATACGCCTACCATATTATGTCAGTATCATATTGATGCACTGTATGAGTAAGCACACTTGGTTTAATGAGTTCCCCTTTTATAGAGGGAGGCCTTGCCTCTCCTAGAAATCTCGCAGAAAATGTATGGATATGTGTCCCTACATTAACTAATCACTCAAAACACGTATTAATGTTCAGCTTTTATTTTGGTTACGCACTATTTTATATACCCTTGTGTTTCATTTGGGTGCCTTTATGTTCTTGGAATATATACTTATGTTAAGTTACTCAATTGTAAATTTTATATATTTTAAAAGATGATTTTTTTTCCCCTTTTTTTGGTAAAAAGTGTGGGACCCGCGCGAGTTTCTTACGCCGGTTCTTCTCGCCGGGTTAGTTCCCGAACCGGTGGTAGGCACCATGTAGACTTTTTGAAGGTATTTGTTTTTCAAATTTACTCAGAAAATAAAAATTTTGATTTTGATTTTGGAAAGGTCTGCGAAGGTGCCCATGACAAGCGGTGCGGTACACAGTGGGTTTTGGTCGGTAGAAGTCCAACATAGCTTGGTCCTTTTATGTATGTACATAGGTATCCTATAAGGATTACCCCATTACGACAAATATCTTTAATTAAAAGTATCTTTGTGAGGCATAATGACTTGCCTATAGATCAAAAGCTGTCTTTTTCGATATATCTACTAGATATATAGTATAAAGTATAAACATAAAAAAGCATATACACGGTCGAATTGAGAAACCTTCTCCTTTTAGTCAGTTAGAAATGTATTAACAAAATGAATAATGCATAATCACGCAAGCTTCAAACAAATTCGCTAAGAAAATCTACTTAGACATTACTAAGTTTTACATACGCGGCCGGGTTTTTTTGTAAATCAAATGTGACTAAGAGATAATATGCGATAATACTATATAATATTATCACATAATAATTTACTAATTCCAATATCGATAGTAGAAATTCTCGCAATACTTCTCTAATAAATTATATAAAATATGTATGAAATAATTTATTTTGTTTATCTATTTTTCTACTTAAATTATATCTTAGTGGTTACTAGTCTATAAACAAATGACGCGCCCCGACTACGTATGCAATTTGATTTTATCGCATAGACCTTTAAAACTATGGTACGGATTTTGATGCGTTTTTTTTAAGATAGAATGATTCAAGGGCAAGGTTCATATGTATGTATATTATATGTATGTATATTCGCGAACCTGAACTAGTCACTAGTACTTCGTGCTGGTAGGTCATTGTTCCTTCATACAACTTGTGTGGACGAAGTGATATGACTCTTCCGCGTGTCAAGTATTATTTTTGTCAATGGGAAATCTAGTGGCGGATACCGAATCCCGTGCGAAAAAAGGCGGTTATGTCGGACTAAAAATGGTACCCTATCGACTAAAACTCACCGGTGTTCTCCGGACATCGACGGGCAATCGTCCGCGAGTGTCAAGTATACCCTTTTTTATAGTGGGGATCCTCATAGTGTACCTATTGACCTCTGGGAAAGGACCATCGGGTTTTGTCGGACTTCTACCGACCAAAACCCCACTGTTTACCGTTCTGCCGCAGCGAGTGGGGATCTCGGGTACCTTCACAGACTCTTCCGCGAATCCCATAGCGATTCCCCTTATCAGGGTCCTCTTATCAATTAAACCCTAGCTTTGAGGCATTAAGGTACTCACCCTCAAAGGAACAATAGTCGGCCAGCCTGTAACTGAGAAAGCGTGCGATGAATAGTGCATGCAGCTCTGGTGCTCATAAGGAAGGTTCAGGTTGCTGACCAAATTCGTGCCGTATCTCTCGAAATTGTGCTCCATCCCTTAAAAAAATTAACCAAATTATACAGTCCTCAATTTCCTCTACACTTGTAACTAACCGTTCTTTCATTCTGTCTTATTTTATTAGTTTCTTATTTAACTAAATAGGTATTACTTTTTTTCTACATTTAATAATCAATTAATGGAACGGATTTGATCTCATGGCCAATAACTAAAATTTTATGGCCAATTACTGATAATTTCAATTTTATATTTTTAAATTAATTTTGTTCCTAGAATGTTCAATTGAAATGTGTGTAAGACAACTTGACTAATAAATACATTCATA
>JADANM010001663.1:8168695-8191929 GCA_026213755.1 Eurema hecabe | reverse complement strand
ATATTTGCCCATTGAATGCGCACATAATTGTCCCGGTTGTGAGTGGATTGCATGTGGAAAAATCCGAGGACGTGCAGCCATTCGTGGATGATGGTGACGATGTTGAAGCAGCCGACTCCAGGGTTGGCTGGTGTGAGGTTCATGGTGTGGATACCTCTATCGTGCCAGAAGCCAACGCTCGCGTAGCAGCCATTATGGTGACCCTAAGCATTCATTAGAGGGTAAAAAAGGCTTAAGACCAATAGTATCTATCCCCCATGACCATAGCTTAGTAAAATGTGTATGTTTAGTCCAGGCTGTTACTACTAATCTATTTATTAATATTGCCGCAACAATTCAAACGCGTGGTATAAAAAAAACCTTTATATGTTCCTATGTTTGTACACACGACATACAAACTTATAAAGATAAACTGCTAAAACGACTTACTAAATCAAAAAACCCTTTCATGGGACAGAGTATACCATTCTATAATAAGCTTCCTAAGAGCGTCAAGGATCTGACTTATTCCGAGTTTAGAAGCCTTGTTAAAACTGTCCAATTAAAAAGGCGTATTATAAATTATATCTATACTAATATAAAAAGCTGAAGAGTTTGTTTGATTGTTTATTTGTTTGTTTGAACGCGCTAATCTCAGGTTCGAATTGAAAAATTCTTTTTTTATTGAATTGACCATTTATCGAGAAAGGCTACATAACATCACGCTGTGACTAATAGAAGCGAAGATATAATGGAAAATATAGAAAAAACGGGGAAAATTATTTTTGAGGGCTTCCTTTGCGTGCGCTGCTAAAACGGTTCAAGATACAAAAATAATATGTATGAAAGAATTATTCCTCTTTAAATGATCTAAAAAAAGTCCGCGACGGTATATGTCTATCTTCTAAGATTGATTATATAACATAATAAAATATATATAACATAATAAAAGAAATAGATCCGACGGGGACGAAGTCGCGAGCAACAGCTAGTAATATATAAAACTGAAGAGTTTGTTTGTTTGTTTGAACGCGCTAATCTCAGGAACTACTGGTTCGATTTGAAAAATTCTTTTTTTATTGAATTGACCATTTATCGAGAAAGGCTTTAGGCTACATAACATCACGCTGCGACTAATAGGAGCGAAGAAATAATGGAAAAACAAATCAACGGGAACGAAGTCGCGAGCAACAGCTAGTGAATATATTTCTTAACGCTTGCAGGACTCGCTCAATAACTTGCTCAATATTATAATAGTCAAGATTTTGTTTATATTTACAATTGTATGTTCTTATTTAAAAAGGAGCAACTATCAGAGTTTCTTGTCGGTTCTTCTCTGTAGAAACTGCTTTCCGAACCGATGGTAAATGTTTTGTAATACCATGATTCAAAAGTGTTATTAAGTAGCCTAATTGAATAAAGATACTTTTGGCTTTGACTTTGAAAAACTCTTTTCATAATGAAAAGCATGTGACTTAACACACAGTTTAAAAAAATAATTAAAATTTAATGAAATAATTTAGTTCATACCGTGAGAAGAACGTAGTTTCTGTCAGAGGCGTTTCTCCTTCGGAATCTTACACATGTAAAGTGCTCAATCCACCCAATGGAATTTAATATGTGATTTATCTGTGCATTATCTGCGAAAAAAAACATTAGAATAAACAAAAACATATAAGTAGTATTTATAAAAAAATGACTAAAAAATTAAAAATAAAATATAAAGAGAACTACGTATTATACTTTTTCTTCTCTTCTTCTGGTTTAAAGGGAGGTGCTGCGTTACCCCAATTTCGCCAATGTCGAGTAGTTGTAGATAAAACAAATTTGAGGGTCGATATTTGGTTGTGACTTGTGGCAATAAGTAACACGTGCTTTAAATACCACAGCCTAACATCGACCCTCTTTTTACAATAAAAAAATTTGACATTGACGTTTGAAAAAAATGTCAATGTCAAAATTATTGTTGTATGAAGTTTGAAGTTAGTCACATAATTATTAATTATTTGAAAATTTGTCAGGATTTTGAAAGCAGACAGTTTTAATGATAATATTTCACTAATCATTAAACAGGTATGCTTTGGTTATTTTTGAAGTTATTTATTATACGCTATTGTCATAGTTCACTTACTAAAATGTCCAGCTGCGAAGTCATAGACAACAACATTTCCAGGCCATTTGGTATTGGGCCATATGTAGGCTGCTCTTCCTTCAGCGAAGTCTTTTACTAAGCCATCGATCTGCCAGTCATCAAGAACGATGTCACCTTCAAATTTGCCACTTTGCTCCCAGATGTTACCAGGGTTCAATGCGCTAGAGGACAGGAGGAAACCATCTCCTAAAAACGAATATGTTCTTAGAATCACTCCTAGTGATAATAAAGAGTACTGCTATTTCTTTCTTTGTTTTTTGTTTTGTTTTTTTTTGGTGAACAAGACTTTTTTTTAATATTTTTCTTCTCAAATGGGGATTGAAAAATGAAAAGTAAACACTCTATCTTTCTTCAATATAAAAATAATTAACAGATTATAATTGACTGTGGTATTTGCAATGATTAATTTAAGCCAATTAAGTAATAATAGGTATTGATAAAAAAATAACAAAACTAACTATATAGATTCAGTAGCATGCAATTTAATTACTTTGCGATAAGCCGATAGATTTCGTTATCAGCTTAAATTGATCAAATTAATCATTTTAAATCATAATATAACTTCATATTATCAGTTAAGATAAAAAACACATTAAAAATTTTATATAAAGAAAAAACAAACAATAATAATTTTGAATAAGAAATAGGTTTATAATAAACAATCGAGCTTGTCATGGAAAAGTTTAAAGGGTGCTCCAGGCTCCTGTTAAATATGGTAGAATGGCAGTGTAGTTTTGTTTGGTCCGATTAAAAAAATCTTAACATTTTCCCTATACTTTTCCGAGGACGATAATGACTGTATTATAGTATATGCCTTCTCAAAGGTAATCACAGTTTGCACGAGACGCAGTATATAATATAGAAATGGATCGGCAAACGTGTTGCTATGTGGGTACCCGGTATCTTATTAGCAGCTGAACCGATTTCAATAATTCTTTTTTTAAGAACATTCTTTGAAGAATCTGTACGGTAACTGACGCAGAGAAAAAAAATGCATCCGAAGGGTATAGTGCTATTGGTAATAGAAAAGGTGGACCAGCTATCTATTCATAAAAAAAAATGTTTTTTTTTATTTTTCAATAACTATTTTAATAAATTATGAGCATCTTATAAGAAATAAAATCTTGAGAGAATAAATAATTATACATACATAGATCCTCAAATAGTTTTACATTATTTACTTGTATGTGTGAAACCAGAGATCTGATAAATTTGGAGCAAAATTTATTCATGCATATTTTGCCTATACTTATGTTTATGGAGTTTCTTTTATACCCATATTATTTTTATACCCATGATAAACCCCGCTATATTCCGTCTTACCGCTGCAGGTAGGGGTCACTAGTACCTTAGCAGACTCTTCAGCGATACAAGTTGTGTCCTACCACGGAAAAAGAAGTGGAAAGCTTATAAATATTTTGAACAATCAAATTTAGAAACTTTTTGATTGTTTTAAGTCGATTGTTTTATTGTGTTCCAACTAAAATAAAGTTCACAGTAAGATTTTTTTTATATTCATTACTACGAGCCTATTCTTAATGTTCTGTAGATATATACATAAATGATAATCCATTGGCAAGAGGGAAAAGTAAAATAAATAATGACTGATAATACATAATTATATCTAGCAAGATAGGTGAAAATATTTGACGATGATTAGATACAAATTATTTGAAGCACTACAATGAAAATTGAAAACAATAGAACAACACTACGCACAATATAATATACTACATTACAACTTCAGGAGAACACTAGTAGTCCGGTCAATTTAGACCAAAAAATGAGGGTGAAGTTACATAAAGTCCCAACAAGCTGAATTTCAGTGAAATTGTTCAAAACATAATTATAAACAATGTCTAGAAGTTCCCCATCATTCCCCTGTTATCATCATTCCCAAATAAATGAGTTATAGTGTAACTCATTTATTTGTAGCTATAATTACACCTCAAAATAGTTTGAAAATAATTTTAGGACTTAAAGTTAGTTTTCCTCAAAGTCACGGGGAAGCCATCACTGGAATCTAGTTCCTTTGTAAGGAAACAACCTTGGGTTATTCCTTTTCTAATGAAACAGTATCATTATTATCAGAAAATCGCGGATAACCAGTAACACACAAAAGAAATACGGTCAAATTTAGGAGTTCCATTACTTCCACATTAAAGAATTGATCAAGTCATTGAATAACAACACAAAAGCAGGACAGACTTACGCTAAGCTTTAATCTCTTCTGATATTTGAAGGAAATTCTTTAAGACTGCATTGTCTTTAAATACTACTTTCTAGATCTTACCTCGAATCAGAACAAATTTTAGATTAACTAGAAAGAGTTTTAGCTGAACAAGAACAAGTTTTAGCTGAAGCTATGCTATGCGTACCTTTTTTGGTGCTTTGCAGGAAATTTCTGTACTCTTCTACCTCTGCCTCAGTCCTCAGAGGTGATGGACCGCTCAAGGCGAGCCCTACCAGACCCACAAAAATACAAAATCGAATCATTTCAATGCTATACAATAGCTGCAATTTCACCTGCTTTTATACCATTAATTCATTGATAACAACAAAATCAAACATGTGATTAATAAAAATCTTGCTCGTTTATCTACAAATGAGATTTATCAAGATAAAGAAGCGGTTATTAGCTAATTTTAACATGTAAAAGTGACCTTTCATTTTTTTACTAGCCAATTTCGTGAAAGCTACAATACCCAGCGAACAATTATTGTAAGCTGTGTGAATTTTATTTTTCAAACAAACTACTTAATGGATTAAGTTACGTTGGTTAAAGATCCCTGGAGTAACAATAATCGAGATCTAAACTGCTTCTAAATTGTAAGACAATCAAAGCTTCACCTATACATCAAAAAAGATACAGCAGATTCGAAACTAAAATTAAATTTGAAATTCTCATTGCTAAAATGTATTACATATTTTGTATATATTTTTAAGGATACGGAACCAACTAGCACTTTTCCGGTTATATTTTGCGATAATACTCACTCACACAGAGCAAAACATACCATCACACATGCACACAGATATCAACAAGTATTTAATAATTCTTAAATATTAGCCAATTATCTACTGCTTTATTTAGACGTCCTTACCCGTACATTTACAAAATGATTGTTAATAGATTTGGCCTCATTAGCTATCAGCAAGAAATGCAGATTACTTTGAACATTTTACGGTAAATTAAAATGTAATATATTAAAACACGTGTTTTCTTAATATTAATTACAATACCCAATTTTTCTTATTGGTAAATAAAATATATCAGAAGTAATACTAGAATAACCAACAAGATTGTACATTAAGAAACAACAAACAAATGAATATGAACATTTTATTGAAATATAAACCGAGCCGTATTCTTTTGTAATAAATATTAATACTAATATTATAATTATAAAATTTATAAATAGGTCTGAATATTTGTCACTTTTCTTTACAAAAACTTCTGATTAGATTTGGCTGCAATATCCCGCGCAAATAAATATCTGTGCTCCGGTCTGAAGGGCACTGTAGCCAGCGTGATTACTGGGCTAATGAGTCTTAACATCTGATGACTCAAAGTGGGGAGCGTCCATAGATGATACACTATATATTGATAGGAGCGTCGGTGTAGTGCACCCCTGCCCAGAGCAAAGTTCTGGGTAACCTTACGTTGGTTATGGGCTGGCGTTTCTTTTACCATCAGGAGGGCGTCCAGCTCGTCTCACCACTTCATAGAATAAAAAAAATAGATCTTTCTAGATTAATTCTAGGATGGTTTATATTCCATAACTGGATCAGAAACCTAAACAATGTCTCTCTGTATTAAAGTGATTGTAATTGTGCGTAAATTATTAGATATTACATTGTATTGGTTCAATAATTACAATTGATGTTAAAATTGCTGAAGAATCTGGTACTTTTAATTGTTATCAATTTAAATGCGTTGGTTACACAGCTCAAATCTATACATCTATATCTATATCTATACATATAAAAAAACGTAACGAGTCGCTATCTGTACATGGAAGACATATGAGAAAAAATATTATAGGAGACCTTTATTAACGCAATAGAACCCAAAACAATGATTTTTGGAATTTTTGTCTGTTTGTCTGTTTGTTTGTGCACGCTAATCTCAGAAACGGCTTATCCTATCTAGATGGGGTTTTTAATTATGTATTGTGGCAAGCTTAACTTAACATTTAGTCTTTAATTCATGTCAATCAGTTAATAAATAAAAAAGTTATGGCAATTTAAAGAATCACGTTAAACTTGCTGAACGTTTGTAGGCGCGGGTTAGGCATTTTAAAACATGCTGCCCAAAGTCACTTTTCCACGCGGGTGAAGTGGCGGGCACAGCTAGTATGTAATACTAATAATAATATATTATACCATGAAAAATAATAACGTCGAAACTCTAAGCGAAAATGTTTCTTAAAACGCTCTTTATGGACTAAAAATCTAAATGCCATCTTTGTTTTGTAAATGGAACTAGAAATAAAAACAAAAACGATGCATATATCACTGAGCAGCTTTCTTAAAACACATAAATCCAAAACAAAAACAAGACCAACATATAATATTTTTATTAAATTATATACAGATACCAAACGTATCGTACGCGTCGTTTATGTTTAGCGCTGGACGAGAATCACACATCGGTAGAATCGCGCTCGTAATTGACGTATTGGTGCGAGAAACACAACACGACTGGGACAACCAATCAACGGTCGCGCACATGACGATCACGCGCCGCGCGCGCCGCGCTTTTACCTCGATACCTTATTTTTGACTTCTGCGCAGGTTTCGTTCAGCGCTAAAGATTCGTGACGCGTACATCATAATAATATTTTAATTTTGACTTTTGGAAGGTGTTGCAAATATAATTCTTTACTTCATATTTTCTTTGATCCAGTCTACATACTTGTAGACTCTAGTAAATTTGTCTGGATAGCCGCTTGCGCACACAAAACGAGAAGTAATGCCGATAACTGCGTCGTTGGCTGTGAGAGGTCCACCAGTGTCGCCCTGAAACACATAAATACATACGTAAGTATATTTATATTTCTGAATCTCGAAAATTTCTATGAAAAGTATGTAAACTACATACATATAAATCTAAGCCAATTTTTGAAACGAAGTCACTTATGCCGGAATACTGAAACGCAACTGAAATTTAAGTACAACTTAAACCGGTCCAATTTGACAGTTCGACATACAATTCTGTCAAAATTACGAGTCTTGAGGCGTCTTAGTAAATGGCGTTTGGTAAATGTTTTGTAATACCATGACAATTCAAAAGTGTTACTAAATGTAGCCTTATTGAATAAAGATATTTTTCACTTTGACTATGACTCTCTCTCTCTATTGCAATTCATTTATTAATCAAAAGGATTGAAAAAGACATTTTGAAGCGATTAAATTCTATTTTGTTTTTAACGTACACATCAATATTTAATATCAAGAAAGCTAAAACTCTGAATTCTTTCAAAAATCTTGTCCATAGACAAGTGTCTATGGACAAGATTTTTTAAAGAAAGTTCTTTGTACTGGTTTTAACTCGGCTTTGTCTTGAATATAAATTTATGTTTATATTATGTATGTATGTATGTATGTATATATGTATGTATGTTGTGTATGTATATTATGTATGTATATGTGTATTATTTCTACATGTGTTTATTACGTTTTTTTTTAAGTTATAAGTTGCATTTTGCCCCCCCGCTTTACTTATATTTCTGTCCTGTTCAGTATCTTTCCAATTGGTTGCCTGGAAGAAATCACATACTAGTGATAAGGCCGCCAGTTACTCATAATAGATTAAGACTGTCTACTTATTTTTATGTTATTCTTATGTAACAAAGTATAAATAAATAAAATAAAAATAAATATTTATTTAGTGCATATATAATGCTTAAATCTCAATTTATATTTTTTTCTCGTTGAATTCTAATTGTAACTTTATAGGTATTTCTTATTTTAATTTATATGAGGTGTTTATGGCAAAAAAATGAATTTAAACTTGTTATTTTGTCGTATGCTGTGGTGAGACAGTCTTTCTTTACAGGATGTGCTTATGAATAATAAAGAAATAAAAAAACAAAATTACAACTACTATTACGGGTGCACTACACCGACGCTCCCCACTTTGAGTCATCAGATGTTAAGACTCATTAGCCCAGTAATTTTTGGCACTGTTGAGGTACCCACCCAGTCGGTCTCCTGCGAAAGAGACCTACCCCCGGGAAAAAGTTATAGTTAAATTGTATAAAATACTAACATAACATGCTCCTTTCTTTTCTTTCGTAAGCGTGCAGAGGTATGTATCGGGTGTGCTGGCTGCATTCGGTTGCACTTTAGAAAATTTCTTTTTGCACTCGTCTGTGGATATTGTTTTCAAAGAAAGCATTTGCAATTTTTCAGATGGTTGATACTTATTTTCCTGAAAAAAAAAATTGCTATTTAGTCTGTACTCTAAACGGATTACTTTTTAAAATATATTTGTCAATTGCAGATAATGTGACATCTTTGACGACCGCTTGGTGCAGTGGTAGCTCAACTGATTTCTGCGCGAAGGGCCGTGGGTTCGATCCCCACACCGGAAAAATATATTTGTAATTTACATTTGTATTTTTCTGAGGCCTGGGTATATACGTAATTTATTGCGTTATCTAATTGCCATAACACAGTTCTTCTTAGCTTAAAACTAGATGGCGCTGTGTATAAATGTCCTGAAAATATTTATTTATTATCTACAGTAACTTATCTGTAATATAAAAAAAATGAATCTCAAATTGAGTTGGTCTGTATGGTGATATACAAGCTTGGTTCTTTAGTAACAATTATAGCACAAGCAAATATTTTTTTATACTATGAAGAGGGGAGACGAGCTGGACGCACTCCTGATGGTAAGAGTAACGCCGGCCCATAGCCAATGCAGTACTACCTGGAACTTTGCTATAAAGCCCAACTCCGGGCAGGGGTGCACTACACCGACGCTCCCCACTTTGAGTCATCAGATGTTAAGACTCATTAGCCCAGCAATTTTGCTGGCTACAGTGCCCTTCAGACCGGAGCACAGTGACATTTGCATATCACTGCTCAGGCGGTAGAATGTCTGGCACTGTGGGGGTACCCACCCAGTCGGTCTCCTGCGAAAGAGACCTACCCCCGGTAAAAAATATTATTTTATGGCACAAATGGCACCACAGATTTTATTGATGTCTCCCGAAATACGGATTTATTAGTTCGAGAGCCTATGGGTTTATAGGCTGTATTGTATAAATATTAGATGCTCCTAATAAAGAGTTCTGTTTTTTTTTAATATGAAAAGTTGTTGTTACTCTTAAATTGCTTTCATAGAATTAAATAGGTTAAAACTTACATCTATAAGACCCCATCCAGACATAACACAAGTCGTTCCTGGCTCGGTGTCACTTGTAGGCAATTTAATAGCTGCTATTTTGTCACTGAACTTAAATTTGTCCTGTATTTTGATAATGCTAATGTCTCTCTCACCGGTATATGCATTGTAATCGTGGTTTACTATCTCGTCGATTTGATGACGTTCACCACCGTCTGAGAGCTTGTTTGTCCCAGCTATAATGGACAATGTGTTGGCTGGAAAACTGAAATGTTAGTTTTATATAATAATAATAATAATAAGCCTCTTTATTTCCTGTTAATTATACTACTATATTACAGCTTTTTTTTAAATTAGTAAGTGCTTGTGAGCTTATGAATATGTATTGTCTAAAAAATTGTCTATATTAGCAGGAACCCCGTTTTGGGTAAAGGCCTCCTCCAAATTTTATATATTGCTATTAAATCCGTACAAGTATCCCCCGTAGGTTAATGCATGTGACATATATTTTTGAAAAGTTATGTTTTATAATTAATAAGTTCGCTCGTGCACTAACCAAAGTCGTCGCTGGCTTCGTCGTCGTCGTTCTATTGTTTGAGAACTTATATGGTAAATTAATAACATAAAACTTAATTCAGTATTATAGTACAATTCACGTACAAATGCCTTTATGAAATTATTTAAAGAAACGATATAGTAAAGTTAAACATATTATTCGACTAGGCTACTTCTTCAAATCGTCATGGTATTACAAATCAAGCATTTACCACCGATTCGAAAGGCAGTTACTACTAAGAAGAACGGTTATGAAACTCATAGTTGTTCTCTTAAAATACAATTGTAACTATTTATATAGAAACATAACAACTAGTTTTATATCTTCTAAATATATATAATTCACTGACATAGTGATCTATCAACGCACAGCCTAAGCCACTGGACGCATCGGGCTGAAATTTGCCATGCAGCTAGATGTTATGACGTGGACATCCGCTAGAAAGGATTTTGATCAATTCTACCCTCAAGGGGATAAAATAGGGGATGAAAGTTTGTATGAAAATTCCACGCGGGCGGAGTCGCGGGCAACAGCTAGTTCATACATAAAAAGGGTTCTGAGAATAATTTTGCAATTTTACAAGGAAAGTTTACGTACTTCTTTGTGCATTGTGCAGCTGACAAAATCCATTGTTCGTTCAGGATAGTCCCCCCACAAATGTGATAGGACTTGTTATTCATCTCATTCAACAGTCTCAGGGAGATCTGGTACGGTCTGGACCCATCAGGAGCGTCATATCCGCCAATTACCCGCTTATCCGGATTGTTTCCTTCATACCTTCCTGAATCATCATTCACTTATTTATTCATACTTTTTACAATATTTAACATAAAAAATAATTTGATACAATATAAAGCAACGACCTCATAAAAAGTTATCTCTTCTGGGCTAATCATAATGAAGAGAAAAAAAAACAAAGGTCGGACGGAGATGAAGGACGGCGATGTATAGGTCGCGTCACGAATGTATAGCGCTGGACGAGAATAGCTGCGCATCGGTAGAATCGCGCTCGTAATTGACGTATTGGTGCGAGAACGACGACACGACTGGGACAACCAATCAACGCTCGCGCACCCAACGATCACGCGCCCCCCGCGACGTGCCGTCTTATACCTTATTTTCTCTCGATACCTTATTTTCGACTTCTGCGCACGTTTCATTCAGCGCTAAAGTTTCGTGACGCTACTTATACTGGTACAACCTTAGATTAAAAGAATATTATAATATTATAGACGGAACGTCGCGAACTAGGAAAATAAGCCGAAAATACAATATGTACATACAAATACAATATGGTTCCGCTGACAGTGTTTATCAGCCGTGAATGATTACGCTTGTCAAATCAATATAAAATATTTTTTTACAAAAATGCCGTATTGTGCAATGAAAACTCTAAAAATAATTCAGCAAACCTTTAAAAAAATCTGTTAACATTTCAATGTTACTTTTATAATTGAGCTATAATGGTGAATGTCAATGCAAAGCACAAACTATGAATGTCAAAGACATAGATGGTTTATGCTATGGAGTGTGGTCACTAATTTTAGATTCTGAACAATAACTTACAACTTATAGAAACAAATCAACTTCTAGAAGTACAGGCAAAGCATATGTTAACATAGTAATAAGTTATTTCAATATTTCACTTAAAAGAGTCTAACTTTCTTAGTCAGACTTTCAAACTATGTATATAAAACTGTTTTTCTCTTAATTGTACTTTTTTGACATGCTTTGTTCTCCCCGTGTGGTCTACATTTAATATCATATTATTTTAAATGAAATACAAAAGTATACTAGAAATACTATCTTACGGAACTAAAGCCTTAGTAAAGGTAAAACGGCTCTCGATTGTTAAAATTTTGCGTTTTTAAGGGATTTAACTTATATAAAAATAGCAATTGCACATGTGTTTCAGAAAAAGATTTTTCAATTGTACGACTATGAGACGACTTTAATTAAAAATTTCCATTACCTGATACTTTCCAAAATGTCGCTAGGAAAAAAATTACCCACGGCAAAAACATGATGGAATTGAACAGAAGGTCAACTACAATAATGTTTATTTAGCTTTTCCATACATTTATATACGATACCATACTATAGGGATCTGTTCACAAAGCTATGCTGTTCGAAAGAAATTTGCCCAACAATTTCTATTATACTTGCATATGCAAGCGCTTTTTACCTAAATAAATAATAATACAAAAAAATTAATTCACAGAAAAACATACACAAAATTTTACAGCTTTCATGTTCATTTGGCCTTATCAACCATA
Organism: Eurema hecabe; assembly: GCA_026213755.1. Taxonomy (NCBI): domain Eukaryota; kingdom Metazoa; phylum Arthropoda; class Insecta; order Lepidoptera; family Pieridae; genus Terias; species Terias hecabe. The sequence continues at coordinate 8,179,609 of JADANM010001663.1, read as the reverse complement.
GCTAAAGGAAAAAGTGTTTTGAGAGTAGAAAATATTTTTCTATTTTGTCCACCAATCTTTACAATAGTCAATACACTTTATAATAATAGTAATATAAAGAAGAAAAGTTTATCGTACAGACATTACAGGACAACACATGCACAAATAACCCATAATTAAGTGAAAAATATTGACTGACGCGACAGAAAAATAATAATAAAATAAGTAACTGATTTTTGTTATAATAGTTTTATCAATACTTTATTTTCGTTTGCTGATTGCCCTTATGAACATTATACCTACTATGTCCGCATATATTGTCAAGACATATTTACCAAAAGTTAAACAGAAATATGTACATTTTTATTTATTTAACATATAAATTACAGAAACACGCTCGACGCCATGCTAATAAGTATTTCTAATTAAAAAAGTAATTATTTTAGAAATGTATATTAAAGACAAGTGATAATATATAATAGTTTTTTTTTTACCCGAGAAAGTCTTAGTCTTATAGTTGATAAACTAGTATCCGATCCGTGAAGGGTTAATATAATTTAGGTTCTTATTTTGATATTGTTATCAATAAATACAACCTTGAATTTTTTAATAAAAAACTAAATAAAATTCCAACACTTACATGGCCATTTCTTTCTGAGTTATAAATCAGTAGATAGGGAACAAAGGGGTCTACGAACTGTATAGTGTGTTGTCAGCATCGGATAATCAAAAGTGTGTATCTTATTAATCCGTTATCTAGTTGCCATATCAAAAGCTGCGCTAAGCGTGGGACTAGATGGCGCTGTGCTAAATTTTTATATATTATTGACAGAGATCCGACTTTTCGATAAAAAACCGAAATGCCGCTTGGTCATCAAATTCTTAAAATATTTATTGATACTTTGAATACTAAATTAACTGTTTTTTTATTGACATTGAACAACCTGTAATTATTGTTTTTTTCTGATAAGTTTGCCCGATAAGACGTGAAATTAAAAGTAAATTATTTGTAATATTGTAACATTGCGCTAAACTACAATTAACAAACTAATTTATGTTTAAAAGTTTAATTTTGAATTTCTTTTTAAAGTGTACCTACCGTTTCTTATTACTTTCATTAATTGACTTCCCAGAACTCATTGCAAGATATTCGTTAAATGGTTTTTTACGTAAGTAAGTAAGTAACATAAAGCTCCTAAAATTAAACTTCTAAAGGAAATATAGAATTTTACAAGTATAATCCGATAGATCGATAATTTATTTTTCAGCAGACTGTAATTAGACTTTAGGCTTTTTTATTTTCTATAAATAAGGGCCACTAGATAATTTTAATGGGAGTGGTAAATATTGTTTTTTACACGTTTTTAATTCGCTAAATGTTTATTGTTTGTCACCATATATGCTCCACTTGCATAATTGTGTAATCCAGGTACTAATTGATAATTTATCATCCAATTTTAAGAAAGATTTTGACTCGCTCAAACTGACGATTCTATTTAAAACAGAGTAAGTTTTTTTAAGTAGTGGCTGAACTAGCGTCGAAAAGCTATTCCGGAATTCCGATGCCCCATGTATTAAGCAACCATAACTAGGGCTGTAAAATTGCCACAAGGAGGCCATGAGCAGCGATTTGTTGCGTTGCAGCTAGGTTTTTCCCGGCGATTCAGAATATTTGGAATCTATATTAAGAGACTAGGAGAATAACCACTAAATAAGGATAGATTTCGAGCAACCACCACACAAGGGGACCCCTACGTGCGTTTGACTTCGCGTAGAGAAGGCTACAAAACAGCGAGCTTCTTACAAAACCGCGTGCAGCAGGCGATTGCTACATGTGTGGATGATCAAACAACTAGAAATCGGTGATGCAAAAACCAGGTGTCCTCCAGGAGCTGGGTAGTGACCATTTTCATGTATTAATATTATATGGTAGTCAAGTTAGAGCAACTAACTTATTACTTTATGTATAAATACGGCCGTCTGAGACTGATCTTATTTTCTTTCAACATATCAGTCTTTCTTAAAAATACTCCATCGTTTATTATATTAATACATAGTAATAAATATTTTCAGGACATTTATACACAGAGCTGTCTAGTACCAAGCTAAGCAGAAGCTTGTGTTATTATACCTACTTTTCTTTTCTAAATGCATACACACAATACATAGCAACACCCAGACCCCAGAAAAATACAAATGTATTTTTCCGGTGTGGGATCGAACCCACGAACCTTCTTCGCACAGAAAGCAGTTGTGCTACCACTGCGCCAAGCGGTCGTCATTATTTATTTAACTAGATTTACATAATAAACTCGTCTATTGATGATCGATGAGGCGCCAATCCTTAACAGTTCTTAATTAATCCGAAAAAATACTATTATTAAAATTTTAATAAAGATTAAAGCCTATTTAAGCGTCGACGGAGAAGATTCTCGAAAATGCTTTAACATAAAGCCAGGTCACCTTCAATACACACAACTCACTGATAATCCACACATAAAGCACACACAAACCCATACGGACATTTAATAATATTAAACATTCTAACAAGTAAATACAATAATATGTATGTATAAAAACTAAACATTATTAGACAATATTAAAGGAGCCAGTCTTCCACATCACAGGGAAACCTTCTGTGGAAGCTGTGCAAATGTAAATTGTGTAATGTTTTTCAATAAATGTATTTTTATTTTTATTTTTATTTTTTTATTTTGATTCACTACTCCTCAGTCTAATCAAGGATGATTTTATTTATTAAACTAAAATACAGGGAATGTAAATAAAACATTATATTCTCAGTGTCACACTTTATTAAGTTAAATAAAGTTTCTGTAGGAAATATTAATCCTTTGCTTTTCTTTTCATTAATCCAATCGATGTAAGAGGAAAGTCGTGTGTACACGTCGGGCACGCCTCGGCCGCAGGGCACGTTATAGGAGACGAGTCCTACTTGCTTGCCGTCTTTTGCCAACGGGCCACCGGAATCACCCTGCGAAGAAAAGATTTTTCTTATATGTGATGGCGCGAACAGGTTTCACCTGACGGAAAGAAATCAAAACCATACAAAGTCCCAAGCTGTGTTTCGCGGATTCAAATACTTCCTCTAAAGGAGTGGGATTCCGTAATGGTAGGACTCCCACTTACTCTAACGAACGCAATTATATTCTTGACAAAAATCCTTCCCTTGACGCCGGTTCTGAGTAAATCTAAACGCCTGTTTCGCGAGAGAATGATTTTCAATATTATTACGACAAATCTGGATGCCGCAATTATGCCGAAACCCCGTCGTATCGCAAACGTCTGGATCAGACCTCAAGCTTCACTATTTTGTAAAACTTAAATTGACAGTAGGTATGTTCTGTGTTACTCACCAATTAACCAAATCTTCGCAAGGTAGAAAAATTGAGAAGATTTGGTTAATTGTTTCCATACAATTTTTTTCCTATATTATTAATTAGCCACATGTCGTGATTACTTACTTGGCAAAAGCCCTCTTCAGGTTTGTTGTATGCGCATATGTTGGTGTCCGTGTATATGGCTGGTCGCACACGCTGCAATCTCTTCTTGCATACTTCAGGCGATAGAATCGTCACATTAAGTTGTTGCAAATCATTGGGACTTTTCCTGTTATTCTAAAAAAAATAACATAGAGACATTACATCCAATGCTTTATTGCAAATATTTGTTTCGTCCAGAAAATAAAAAATCTAATATTATAATCTATACATTGTTTTATTATATAGCCTGCAATTTTGTTAGATTTCGACTAAATCGATCCCTTAGTTTGAAATTTATAAAAAATATTAAGACATTACTCACATTAATGTATCCCCATCCTGTTACAATGCCTTTAACCTTTCCACCTACAGACGACTCATCAATTTCGATCGCCTTAATTTTGTCTGTGTATTCAATTTCCTTCTTCAGCTTTATAACGGCAATGTCGTTTTTAAGTGTGTTAGAGTTGTATTTCTCGTGTTTAATATACTTCTCCGCGTCGTACTTGACTCCTCCACTGGCCAATTTGTTCGTTCCCGCCACTATGACCATATTATTTGCCCCGAAACTTGAATATAATACATTTTGATTAATAAAACACATGGATACCGGCTAGAAGTAGACTAAACCTTTATTCATAGATTGCTTTCGATGTTTAATACAATACAGTTAGACATGCCGTTAAATATGCGCCATTTATTTATAGCTTAATAATGATTTATTATTTAAAATAATACTTTTTTCTTGTCATGAATTGATATCGTGTACAGCAATTTGTGGATAAATTAGGATTCTATTAATAGAACGACAGCTCAGTACTTACGAGGTAACGCAATGGGCAGCTGTTAGGATCCACTTCTTGCTTAAAATGGAGCCTCCACAAACATGGAAGTTTTGTGGCTTGTATCTGAGAGACACTTGATATGGAAATGCCCCATCGGGTGCATTGGAGCCCCCGACTATACGTTTGTCGACATCAGCCTCGCCACCTGAATCAATTGGGATGTAATGACAAACAGTTTGTTGTTATTTTATTAAAAATGAGATCAATTCTTTTTTTTTGAAGAAATTGATCAGGTTGTCTTTGAAAATAATGAAACTGTTAGTAACCTCCAAATTTTATGATGCAAAATTGGATAAATGTAATGTGACCCAATTTGGCAACAGTGCGAGGTTGGTCCACTGTCTATCAGAAAACAGCTTTCAGAAAAATTAACTAATGATGAATTTAAAAAAATCAGAATTCACTTACCCTTTACGTAGAAAACCGCGAGAAGGATGAACCAATACCACTTCACCATTTTGCTGAAGCTTCCTTCGAGGAGTGGACACAATATGATTCGTGCTAAGTATTTTTCCTTTATATACCATATCGCTTGTTAATTTATTATTACAATACCCAAAAAAGCCTTGTTTTTTATTTATTTTAATTACAATATTAATGACAAGTCGACAAATAATTGCCAAAAATGTTTAATTACTTTCAGGTAGAAAAGAGCTCTGAAGGGACAATTCTTAAAAAGAACTTAAAAAGAACAATATTTGCAGGAATTGGTCTCTCAGACAGCACATTATCATCATAACATAGGTAAGGATAGCATGCATATATAGAGATGAAGCTATCTTATGAATTTTGATAATGTCTGTGGCCGACTTGTAGTAGGACGGAATATTCGGCTTGGTCGATAGAAATGATATCATGTTACCTCGGTAAAGAGGAGGGCCCTACTCGGTAGGTCTCCTCGATTTTTTTTTATATACTTAATAGGGGGCAAACGAACTGGCGCGTCACCTGATGGAAAGTGATCAGCGCCGCCCATGAGCACTCGTGATGTCACGAGTGTGTTGCCGGCCTTTTAAGAAAAGGTACCTCGATTACGTATAAATGCTTAAAATGTTATCTTCCATGTAGCGCCACGTATATGCTTAAAATCTTCCATGTAGCGCCAATGATAAATGAGCGCATATATTTAACTAGATTTCACATCTTTGAAAAAAAAAGTTAAATTTAAGTATGAATTACCTACATAGGTATCCAAACACGAAAATATTTTTCATATATTTTTTATTAACTACCAATCAGAAAAGCAATTTACTGTATAATGACGACGATGAAGTTTTTATCCTATTTATTTTAATATCGCAATGTAAATTAGCTGTTTTAAATGCAATCGTTATCCTACAATAATTAAAATGTAAAATTCCCAAATAATTACGAACATTCGATATGCGATACCATCAATAAGTAGCGAAATTATAATAAAAGCAAAGCAGTTTTCCCTTCCCCGAGGCAATACAAATAAAGATTAGTCATTAGACATTAATTTAAACATTCTTTTCCTTATTTTATTAAACTATCTTCCATGCATTTCTAACATGAAATTATAATAATCTACAGTCTTTACTATATATTACGTAAGGAAGCTGTTCACTGCTTTGCCTTGTTTGCGTCTTGCTAGACAATTGAACTAATGTGTTTTCTTAAAAATATTACCATTGAGTTGTTGTTTTCATTTGTAATTGCAATTGTATCTTCTTATTTTTAAGAGCAACTATCAGAGTTTCTTGCCGGTTCTTCTCTGTAGAAGCTGCCTTCAGAACCGGTGGTAAATGTTTTGGTTAAGCGCCATGTTATTACCACGACGGTAAAAAAGTTGTACTATATGTAGCTTAGCTGAATAAAGATACGTTTGACTATGACTGTTCCCATATATACCCGTTTATACCCAATAAAACATTCTTAATTATACATATAATAAAAATGTAACGAGTCGCTGTCTGTACATGGAAGATATATGAGAAAAAATATTATAGGAGACCTTTATTAACGCAATAGAACCCAAAACAATGATTTTTAGAATTTTTGTCTGTTTGTTTGTGCACGCTAATCTCAGAAACGGCTTATCGTATCTAGATGGGGTTTTCAATGATATATTGTGGTAAGCTTCAGTTATCATTTAGTGTTTAATTCATGTCAATCGGTTGATAAATCAACAAGTTATGGCAATTTAAAGAATCTCGCTGAACGTTTGTTGGCGCGGGTTAGGCATTTTCAAAAATTCTGCCCAAAGTCACTTTTCTACGCGGGCGAAGTCGCTGGCACAGCTAGTCTATAATAAAACATTCTTGTTGAAACCAATGACGAAAAAATTTCTTTTATTATTTACTGCCTGGTAGAAATCACTTTTAAGTGATTAGGCCGCCTTTTACGCCTAATTTTGATTTGTTCTTTTCTTATTATGGTGTAATAAAGTGTAAAATAAAATTTATACAATATTCAGCCATATCCGTGCAGCCGTTCTTGGGTTATAGATTTTTACATACATATAGATATTTAGGTTAAGGTAAACTTAACCGGTGCAAGTCTGCCCCCGAGAGGGTGCGCAACGGAACACCGGTGGGTTTTAGTCGGTAGGGCCTTTCTGGTAAGTCTCCTTCCCCCCCGGGAGCAGGCGGTATCCGCAACTGGATTTCCCACCGTCAAAAAAAACTTAATCGACGTCTGAATGTGTTAAGTGACGGTTACTAATAGACTACAGGCCCATGTTGAAAAAATGATGGGTCATAAAAACCACCAGGTGACGTATGCAGGACGATATAAGAGCATAAAATAATAAGATTCAGCACTATGACGTCACTTGTAAGCTGTCCAACTGAGTGCAGGTGAGAATTCGAAAGTACAACCCTCGATTTTTTCCCCATTTCGCATGATTTTTGTACGGCATTCTTACCACTGTATAGATAGATTAAAAATGATAAGAAAACGCGCAGTGCCGTTAAAAAATGGGGCGCCATAAAGTCGGAATTTTAATTTACTTTCCGACAATTACCGGGGTGAATTTGGTCAGTTGATTTGGTACGGCATCTGTGTCGTACTATTTCAATACTGCTTCTAATCCATAATTCCGCAACGCCGTACAAAAATCATGCGAAATGGGGAAAAAATCGAGGGTTGTACTTTCGAATTCTCACCTGCACTCAGTTGGACAGCTTACAAGTGACGTCATAGTGCTGAATCTTATTATTTTATGCTCTTATATCGTCCTGCATACGTCACCTGGTGGTTTTTATGACCCATCATTTTTTCAACATGGGCCTGTAGTCTATAAGTCATTCGGCAAATCACTGGACTGTGATTTGTAAGTTGATATTGTTTTAGATTTGATATTACATCTACCATTTTTATATTTTACGTTTCCAAATATTTTGAAATACGTGACTGATGTTCCTTTAAAAGATTTAGGTATTTAAGTTACATTACACAGTTTTTAGACAAATTAATTATCATGGCGCTGTGTATAAATGTCGTCATTATAAAAATTTGTAGAATCTTACAAGAACTGCTTTTATAACATTTATTTAAGTATAATTAAATTAATGAAAAAAAGTTCCGCCTTTCTGTTAAAATAAAAAAAAATTACTAATATAAAATCAAAGTTAATAGATAGATATTAATATTTTATTTAGTACATTAAAATGAAGGAATTAATACTCTTTCTTCTTATTCGTTGTTTTAAATCTTTCCTTTAGACCTGTAAAAAAAAATAAGTTATTTTGTTGTAGTTCTCTTAATTTCTATATACATTCAAAAACGTAGTATCAGAGACTGCACTTACTTCTACACATAATAATAAAAAAAATCAAATATGTATTTTATATGACTTTCTCGTCTTAATACGTCCAGTCCCTAAGACCACGATCGTGGTGCATAACAATTAAAAATCAATTGTGTCTGTAATATTCGTACTCCAAGCATAAAGTTGTTAGGTAATAATTAAGAGGATTTTATCGTGACGCATATCGATACACATAAGTTTGGTTTTGTTAGCGTTAAGTATCAGTCCGACATCGTGAGACCACCTTGTTAAAGTGTCAAAATCGCTTTGTATTTTTAATAGCGCTTGTTCTACAGTACGTCCAGCGGCTACTAAACAAGTATCATCCGCGAATTGATAGATCTCACACTGTTTTATTAAATTAGGGAGGCTGTTTACATAGGTGAGATAATGGAGTGGCCCGAGGACAGACCCTTGCGCTGTGCCTTCTGTTACCTGTATGGGAAAACTCTCTTCATTACAAATCTGAACCCTGTATGATCTATCTAGGAGGTAGTTTTTACACCACGATAGTAAATTTTCTCGTACTTCACTATCATTTAGGCTTTGTAGTAGTTTGTCATGTCTGAGCGTTTCAAATGCCTTACTGTAGTCAATGAAAACTACCAGTGTTCTTTATTGTCCAGTTATTTGTAAACACTATCTGTGAATACAGAGAGCAGCTGCGTAGTGTTTTTATGGGTTTGAAATCCGTACTGGCTCTTAGTTGATATATCGTTACATTCATAGAACTTGTATATTTGACCACTTATATACCTTTCAATAATTTTATCAATTGTAGGTAATATGGTTATAGGTCTATAATTGTTATGATCCATATTACTGCCTTTCTTAAATATTGGTCTCACTATCCCAGTTTTTAGCAGATTAGGGTATTTACCAGTACGAACGCTTGAATTTATTAAGTTTGCAAGGATGATTATTATTTCATGATAGATCACTATTTCAGTCAGTCACCTTTGAATTATATATATTTAGATGAAACGCGTGTTTTCATGACGGGAATAATCATTTTTTGCTCGATTTGGCAGGGGCACCTCCGTGCGTCTATATAAAACTAGAATGCTGAATTTTCATTAACAATGCAGGCATTATAAGTACACGCTATATTTAAAATTTCATTCAATTTGAACCAGTAGAACCTACTACTTTTTACTTTAAGTAAAAAGTAGTAGGTTCTACTAATATTATTATTATTATTCTAGTAGGTATTTTAAATATAGCGTGTACTTATAATGCCTGCATGGTTAATGAAAATTCAGCATTCTAGTTTTATCCACAACGAAGTTACAGGAGGAGAAAAGGATGGTACGGCCGTGCCGCTTTTTTGCTCGACTTGGTGCTCGACTGATAGACAGAGATAGCTAGTGGCTAGCGTTATACTGGACTATCTTTGGAAATACTGGTCTGTCAAAAAAGTGTTTAAGTGCACATTATTTGCTTCTACATAGTATTTTTTTATATAATAAAGCGGACAAACGACTAGGAGGGGTATTTGATCGAAGGTTACCTTCGAAGCGCTCGCGAGGGTCTTACGAGCGTGTTTCCGACCTTGATTTTAGGAAGGAGTGTGCTCTCTTCTTTAATGATTGTTTGTCAAATTCAATGGGAAAAATAGCTGATGGTAGGCTGTTCGATAAAACAGCAGTGTGAATATGAACATCGAAAACCAATTTTGGGTTGATATTAGTAGAAATGCGAGGTGCAATTATTGGACTGTATAAGTGTATAATTATTATGTGGAATATCTATATACTATTTGCATAATAATTTCATTGGCACGTATTAATTCGCCCCATTTTCGGTTAAAATATCAATTAGCCATGCGATTATTATTTTATAGTCCTTAATTTACTTGACTTCCTATTATCTTTTGACGAATTTAATTTAAAACTGCGCAGTAATTATTTTCCTTTTGTATATTTTATATAAAAAAATACGTGTAAAATTTCACGTGGTCTAAATTCTAGCTTTTTATTTCTAGTCTGAAAACTACAGGTAAATTAGCTTGAAGAAATTTTTGCGTTTGTAGTAGTGTTGTGTACGGACAGCGTAAACTGATTTATTCTGGTTTTTTGCGTGTTTCCACTTTCCACTATCAAGTGACGATTTATTTATTTATTTTGTTTCGTAATTGTTATGGTAAAAACTCCCTATAGCTAAGCAACAATCATCTAAAGAACGACATGATATTTTATTGTTTCACGGTGGTCACCTTGTCGTTAGCTCAAGGACGTGAAATTGAATGATTTTTTTTAATAGAGTAAAAACCTTTTTCTTTAAAATAAAAACTTGTTTTTATTTAAAACAAAAATCAGAGTGTTGCTAAGGATAATTATAAAATGAAATAGTAATGTTAGGATATCGAAACATTTTTGTATAGGCTAGAACGATATATAGTGGAAACGCGCTCTTAGATCTGAGTAATATACATTTCTCAGAAATAATTATTGTAATCAGTTCAGCTGTCTGATGATGTGCAATAAGCAACTACTAACTAATTACCTACTTATAGTAGGAATAATCCTTGGAATAGGTTAAATAAAGGTTTGGCTTTATTCTTGCCACCATCTCCGAGCTTGGCTTAAATTAAAATCATATGTTCGAATGTTTAGATTTATTGAACCATAATAATTTATAAATTACAAGCTCAGGTAAGTAGGAAATTATTCTTTTGTGTTTTTAATAATCCAATTGTAGAAGGATGACAATCTTGTATATACGTCAGGGAAACCACGTCCGCAAGGCACAACATACGACACTATACCCGCAAGCTTCGATTCTCTGGTCAAAGGACCACCGATATCACCCTGTGAAC
>JADANM010001663.1:8142338-8161227 GCA_026213755.1 Eurema hecabe | reverse complement strand
TTTCATTTGTTATATTTCTGACATAATTTATAAAGAAATTCATTATTAGTCAGTTTATGTTCACGGAATGGTTTTATATCTCGTACTTTTGAAAACTCAAAATGTTATTGTAATTAGGAGCGAGTCCTGGAGTACGCCGCTATTGACATTATGTGGTTTTTTCTCAAAAGCAGCGTAAATCGAATGTTGTGATTCGAATTGAATAGAGACATCATATTTAATTTACGATACGTTTTTTCTACCGTTTTCAATTTCACGTAAGTGTTAACCACGTAAGTTGGTTTTTGAATTTTTTTTTAAATATTTTTTTATTTAATAAGCGGCAAGTAAACAGACGCATAGTTATTCTGATGATATATATAATGCTTGTTTAGTCCTACTATTTTTATTAGCTATAAACACACAAGTGAACTTAAAAATCTAAAACTAAACTTTATTTTACAGCAAGCCGATTTAGTAACACCAAAAAAAGTATTTTAAATTACTATTGTGATAATTACGTTTTAAATTATTAAATATGTTAAATATTTAAAAAAAAACCTTTTTAAAAACTTCCCAAATGATAAAAGTAATTACTTTTTAGATAAGAAACGAATGTTTTTATGTGCTGGCTACTGAAGAGAAGGTTAAACAGTAAACTATTCTCTTTATCGAATAGAACTTCAATGAGAACAATGCTATCCTTAAAAGGCCACACACTCGTGACAACGCGAGTGCTCATGACGCGCTGATCACTTAACATCAGGTGACGCGCTTGCTCGTTTGCCCCCTATTATATAAAAAAAAAACGAATTGATTCAAAAAGGGGAAACTAGAAAGGGATAAACTGCCAGCTACTGAACGTAAACTTAAAACATATTTTTTTGCCTTGATCTCTGGGGGTAGATTGGAGATGAGGTAATCCATGGAATAATTGCAAGTCGCAACGATAAAAACCTTTTTAAGGCCTACAAATCATCTTACGGGTACCGCGTACCACTCATGGGAGAAGAATCTCCAAAATATATAATTATCTAATATATAAGAATCTCCAAAATATATAAATATTTAAAATCTACGGACCAAAATACCAACGTGTTTTGTATGGCTGTAGCGGTAGGGAGATGACTGGCAACATCGCAGTCTCTTATATTCACTCCTTTCATTTCTGCCTGAATTTAATGGAACAAATTTCACTCCATCTTACTGAACGAAATGCCTGTTCTAACATCTGACGGCCGTTATTATTCAGAGTATCACCCCAGCATCACGCCAAACGCCAATTTACATACACAATATGATTTTTCTAGTTCTATAATAGAATAGTCTGTGTTACCAAGTATAGAACGCGTCACGAATCATTAGCGCTGAACGAAACCTGCGCAGAAGTAAAAAATAAGGTATAGAGGTAACGGCGCGGCACGCGGGGTGCGTGATCGTCGGGTGCGCGAGCGTTAATTGGTTGTCCCAGTCGTGTTGTCTTTCTCGCACCAATACGTCAATTACGAGTGCAATTCTACCGATGCGCAGCTATTTTCGTCCAAAGCTAAACATAAATGACGCGTACTATATACGCTGAACTCGATACTGACTTCGTTAGTATCTACATTTTTAATATCGTCTGATCGATTCTGACAAAGATTATCAATGATATTATATTAAAAAGATTAGAAGGTTATAAGCGCAAAATTTTGAAGACGAAAAAAAATTCTCATTAGAACGTCTTATCTTTATGTGACTGGTTGCCGGTGCATTCACGCGCAACTAACAACTTACTCACTCTCTTACTCTTTTTTCTTGTTAGTTTTATCATTTATCTCTCTTATGTCCTTTTGACTTCTATGTATGTGACCTACCGCTGCTTTGCGAAACACTTTTTTCGGTTAATTTTGTAATTTTGTATATTATTATATTATATTAAATATTTGGCGATCGATCGATCGCTTAGTCTAGACATGGCAGTTTTAGTCTAGACATGATCAAGCAACTAAGGTGCAAGGCGCAGTCGTAGCACAACTGTTTTCTGAGCGAAGGGTCGTGGGTTCGACACATTCTTCCCACACCGGGAAAATATATTTGTAATTTACATTTGTATTTTTCTGGGGTCTGGGTGTTGCTATGTATTGTATGTATTTACAAAAGAAAAGTAAAACAATAAGTGTTTGTTTGGTTAAATCTTTTTACTTGGTAGCGACTTCTAAATTATAAAATAGCTATTAAACCATTTCTATATACTAAATGAAAATGCGTACTTCTTTGTTTATTAATTATTTTATAATCACATGAAATCGTATATTAAAATCCTCTATTGCTAATATATAATGTACGAATGACCTACTATCAAAATGAAATCTACTATCAAAAGGAGTACTTCCTCATGATCAATTCATATGCTGTCTTTGTTATGATGTTATGGACTATCTGCTCACACAATCTACAATTTTCGGAAGTAATTCTTTTACATCCTTTATTAATTAGATGCATCCTTAAAGGCTTTAATGCCTCACTACTAGTTTCAGAGAAAATACAGTAAAACCTATTTTTAAATTACATCGTGACTCTGATTCTCCTATAGTGCAAGGCAAAATACCAGATCCTTCCTGCGGGGTCTGATACAAGATTATCCGATTACATTGATTGGATTCAGGAAAAAATACGATTTGGAGCAGTAAATATAGTCTAACAAATCGTTAATCGCAAATTTTGATTGGATTTGTTTTACACAACACAGAATGAATGATTGATTAACGAATTAATATTAGAAAAAGAAAGGATTTATGAGGGGGAATAAAATCAGCTATGAATGAGAACAAGATTTTTTTTTGCATTTGAGCTGGACGCACTCCTGATGGTTAAAGTTACACCAGCCCATAGCCAATGCAGTGCTACCCGGAACTTTGCTATAAAGCCCAACTCCGGGCAGGGGTGCACTACACCGACGCTCCCCACTTTGAGTCATCAGATGTTGAGCCTAGTAATTTCTCTGGCTACAGTGCCCTTCCGACCAGAGCATGTTATGATTGAGTCGGCCAAATTGAACCGTTTAGGATACCAAGAAACAGGATAATTGGAAAACAAAGAAATACTTAAATTCAACACTGTATTTATTACATTAAGGAAAAACAGGCATGCGTTTCAAATTTTTCATATGACTATTGATCCAGTTCTTGTAATCATATACTTTCAGATAAACATTCGGCAAATTATCCGAGCATGGTAATTGGAACGAAGCGATTCCAACTAATTCGTTGTCCTTAACAAGGGGTGCTCCATTGTCGGTCTGAAAAATGATTTTTAGCTATAAGAGTTATTTATTTTATTTTAGGAACGCCGACATGGCGTACATTCTTTCAACAATTACCATAAAAATACATATATTTATACAAAGGATTAGAATGCAGCCACACTTATAGGCGTCCACGACATGCACACAAATTTATATAACAAAAAACTAGCGGATCCGTACCCACTTAGTTTTTACAATCTTTTTTATATACCATATCACATTCAACAATGTGGCTTTCTCTTAGGGAAAGAATTTTTTAAAATTGGTTCAGTGGTTCCCGAGATTAGCCCTTACAATAATACAAACACACAAACATTACATCTTTACTAATATATAGTATAGATTAAGAATTGTAAAAAAGTTATCTCATACATGCTAATGTATTAGAGTTAAGACAAAGTTAATTACTATTTTTGTTATTTTGTCTGAGGAATTCTAAGATAGTGCATACAATAACATACATGCATACAATAACAAATCAAGTTAGAAACGACAAAACTTTCGAACATGTAATGATTGACGTCTGTCTAATGTTCATTACTTGAACGATTTCATCACAAATTTACTATTGTATTAAATTATTAGATCCTAAGGATAGATTTAATTATTCAAGAACATTCTTGTTCAACATTTTCATAATACAAAGGAAAATTGTTGGGTAAGGCTATGATGAATGATATTTTATTTCTTCTTTATTATAAATTGTTTCATTTTGGATTCCAGTAGCAATACTGACATATGTATAAAATAACAACAAACGTCCATGGATCCATACATTACACAAACGAAATGCCAAATAATTACTATTATTAGTACGAGCTCCTTGATAATAATTGAGTTAAAACAATGCTTATAATAGTGCAGATCCTTACCATACAAATACCCTAACCATTAATTTTCGATTCCAGTAGCAAAAGTGGCATTGTATGTATGTAAAATAACAATACATTAGACAAACCAAATGCCAAATTATTACTATTTTTTTTTTTTATATTATGAAGACAGGTGACGAGCTGGACGCACTCCAGATAGTAAGAGTAACGCCAGCCCATAGCCAATGCAGTGCTACCCGTAACTTTGCTATAAAGCCCAACTCCGGGCAGGGCACTACACCGACGCTCCCCACTTTGAGTCATCAGATGTTGAGACTCATTGGCCCAGTAATTACGCTGGCTACAGTGCCCTTCAGACCGGAGCACAGTGACATTTTCACGTCACTGTTCAGGCGGTACAATGTCTGGCACTGTGGGGGTACCCACCCAGTCGGTCTCCTGCGAAAGAGACCTACCCCCGGTACTACTATTATAGTAAGGGCTAAGGAGCTAAAGGTATCAAGGGATAATTATTGGGTTAAAACAGTACTTAAGATAGTGCAGATCTTTACCATACAAATTCCTTGACCATCTTGCTTAAACGCACAAATTTGCTTGTCAGTAACAGGATGTGTTGCTTGGTAGTGTCTCATCTCGGTATTACGACAATCTTTTGTGGACAATGTAGTTACATTTGTCGCTTGCAAGTTTTCAGAAAACTGTCCAGACTGTAAATATAACGAAAAATAATAAACTGACGCTGAACAAGGGTGCTAATAGGCACCCATAGACCGGAGTATGGAAAACAGAAATGATTAAAGAATAGTTGGCCAAGTGGATGTCACTCAAAAGATGGGGACCACAATAAATTCCGTTTTTTAAGCTAAAATTTTATAATATACTTACTTTACTTATAGAGTAATTTAGTTAGTTTTCTGTGAGGTCCCTATAACTTTAGAAGTGATATTTGTTTTTCTCTGAGAAAATTACGATCTTGAAATAATAAGACAATTTATTAGTTACTAGTTGTGCCCCGCGGTTTCGTTCCCGGTGCAATACTGGGATATAAAGTATTCTATGTGTTAATCCAGGATATCGCCTATCAACATAATAAATTTCAACTGAATCAGTCCAGCCGTTTTTGCGTGAAACAATAACAAACATACATTCTCTCAAAATTAGTAGGATTAGCAATTTTGTCGTAGACATACATTTAAATATCCCCATCCAGCTACGACACAAAGCGATCCAGCTGGAGTTCTGCTCTTAGGTAGACTAATAGCGGAGATTTTGTCATTGAACTCAAAATGATCTTTGAGCTTCAGAAGTCCAACGTCATTGGCTGCGTCCCATTTCTTATAGTTTTCATTCATTATTGTTTTTTCCACTTCATACCACCGTCCTTTAGAGTCTGAAGTGACAGTCGCGGCTACAACTCGTATCCTGTGACTTCGTTTACTGGGACACAATCATTTGGATTAATATTTAGGAATTTGATATTTTTGATTTCCTCTTCCTAAAGGACCAAAAAAAGAAAGAGCATCAATATGTTCATTTAAACACGGTATATTATTTTTTTAAGAACTGGAATAGTACCTACAAACATTTGGTATGATTTAGTCAGTAGGAAAATTATTTCTCAACATTTTATTTAGTGACTCAGAAGAACTCAGATGGTTTAAAAAAATTACAATTACACATATAGTAATTGGCATCAACCAGACCCCACGAAGTTTTTTTTTTTTTTTTTTTTTATATAATAGGGGGCAAACGAACTGGCGCGTCACCTGATGGAAAGTGATCAGCGCCGCCCATGAGCACTCGTGATGTCACGAGTGTGTTGCCGGCCTCTTAAGGATAGGTACGCTCTTTTTTTGAAGGTCCCCAAGTCGTATTTGTTCGGGAACACTGAACACTGAACACAAAAACGCGCAGACCTGTGTCTTCTTGGGGTTAAATTCGACTAAATTAGTCCGACCCCAAGTCGAGACTTTGTCAAGCAAGAGCTCGATTTGAGACACAAGTTCGTTTCGACTCTCAGTGACGTGATCCCGGGAAAGAGTGCGTCGGCCGGTATATAATGAATCACCAGTACTGTCATCTGCATAGCAATGAATACTGCCAAATTGCAGGATGTCATTGATATGCAGAAGGAACAGAGTGGGAGACAAGACGCAGCCTTGAGGGACACCAGCATTCACGGGTTTGGAATCAGAGCAAAATCCGTCGACAACGACCTTAATGCATCGCTCCGCAAGAAAACTGGTTACCCACTGGCACAATTTCGCGGGAAGCCCGTAGGAAGGAAGCTTCGAGAGAAGCGCTTTGTGCCAAACTCGATCGAAGGCTTTCGCTATGTCCAAGCTTACGGCTAAAGCCTCACCCTTACTCTCAACTGCTGCAGCCCATTTATGAGTTAAGTAAACTAAAAGATCACCAGCCGATCGACCGTGACGAAAGCCATATTGGCGGTCACTTATCAGCTGGTGATCTTCAAGATACCCAAGGAGCTGGCGGTTGATAACCGACTCCATTACTTTAGAGAGCAAGGAGGTGATGGCAATAGGTCTATAATTGGACGGATCTGAGCGATCACCCTTTTTAGGGATCGGGTGGACAAGAGCTGTCTTCCAAGATTTCGGGACAACGCCTGTGAAGTAGGAGAGCCGGAAAAGTCGCGTAAGAACCGGTGCCAACTCCGGAGCACATGTCCTCAGCACAAGAGGAGGAATACCGTCGGGGCCACTGGACTTATGAATGTCTAAGGAGAACAAAGCTTTACGTACAGTGCGCTGGGTAAAGCTAATTTCGGGCATAAAGCTCTCAGACCGCGAGATGGTAGGCGGTATGTTGTCCTTATCATCCAAGGTCGAGTTGGCGGCAAACAGAGAGCCAAGAAGGTCGGCTTTTTCCTTTGCCGTGTGGGCCAACGAGTCATTCTCCATGCGCAAGGATGGAAGAGATGGCTTACAGAAATTCCCCTGCACTGACTTAGCGAGTGCCTAAAAGGTACGAGTTCCGGAAGGAAGACGGGCAAGTTTTTCGCCAAGCCTAGCAATGTACTCAGATTTCGCCTTAGCAATTACTCTTTTGAAGGACCTGGAGGCTAAGTTGTATTCTTTCTTAAGGATACTTGTGTTTGGACTCTTGGATGCAACCGCGCTGGCCCAGGTTCGATAACAATCTTGCTTTCGGCGTGACGCCAGTCTGCAGGACTGATCAAACCAGGGCTGAGACTTGCCACCGATAGGTACCACAGAGCTAGGGATAAATAATTCCATGCCCTGAAGCACGACGTCGGCGACTGAGTCGGCGCAAGCATCAAGGTCATCCATCGCGAAACAAACTCCGTTCCATGGGTAGGATGCAAAGAAAGACCGCATCCCGTCCCAATCTGCTGACCTGTAGTGCCACACACGACGGCTGCCAGCATAGCGCGGCTTTTGGGTGAGTGTTACCGGCACTGAGCTCCGGACTAGGCAATGATCGGAAGAGCCGATGGGAGCATCGACGTTCACCTCGTAGCCATCCGGATGGGAGGTCAGCAGAAGGTCCAACAGTGAAGGCTGATGGTCTTCCACGTCAGGAACCCTCGTAGGCGAGGAAACCAACTGTGTCAAACCATAGGCAAGAGCGAAATCGTGAACAGACCTCCCTGCGTGATCGGTTGTACGTGATCCAAGCCATTCGGCGTGATGAGCGTTAAAATCGCCAAGAATGACGATTTCAGTGGAGGGAATCTGTTCGAGTACGGAATCTGTAGCTAACTGTATGTGCTCAACGAGTCGGTCAGTTTCGGTGTTACCGCTATGGGACCTATAGAGACACGCATAGACGCGGGGGTGGTCATCGCAATCTACACGTATCCACAAAGTGGATAGGTCCTGACCTTCAAGAACGTCCAGGCGACGAAAGCAGATATCTTCCCTGACATAGACGCATACCCCAGCGCGAGACAAGAAGTGATGCTCAAGGTGGTAGCCAGGATATCGTAGATATGAAATGTCGGAGGGTTCGGATATCTGCGCTTCAATCAAAAAGAGCAAGGCCGGCCTAGCCGTTTCAAGATGTTGGTGAACGGCGTTTAAGTTGGAATGAAGCCCCCTAATATTTGAGAAATCTACAACTAAAGTAGTCGGGGCTGACGAGGACAGCCTTTTTCTTTTGCCTCGAACGAATTTGAGCGGAGTTTTGCCCCCCCCAGAATACACGGGGCAGCCTAAACTTTGCGGTTCAGGGAGGGATTCTCCGGTACATGTAGCGCCGGTACCCTCCTGGGGTAGTGATCTTTTTAACACCGCTGTCATTGTTTGTTTTGAATTTTGTTTTTAAGAGGGGGGTAGGGAATAAATGGTTTGAAAGGAATGAATACGGGAAAGGGTAAGGTTTAGGAAAGGAATAGGATACGGGCCTCCGGCACTCCCACTCATCGGACGAAACACAATGACACCTATTACTAGATGTCATTATTTGACGCCGATTTTCTGTGGGAGGGTGGTTCCACCCCGGGCGAGCCGGCCCAATGTAGCCCTAAGGCATGGCTCTACCACCTACAAAATTATTAAGTTACAAATATATATTATATATATTAAGTTACAAATATATTTTCCAGATGGTGACCAAACACGCTACCCTTAGTGCAGAAGGCCTGTACCTCGAAGCACTCTACCCTCGTGTACCTGCACCAATCGGTCTTGCAATCCTGCAACTAGCTGCGCTGTAGTTAACTTACTTATTCAGACAGCGAGCAGCTGTGATAACCCATTGCTCGTTCAATATGGCCCCACTGCAGAAATGATTGTTCTCATCGTAGACCACGTCATGCAATCTTAGAGATACTTGGAACGGTCTGACGCCTTCAGCGATATCCACAAGGTCATCGCTACCTGTAGGAAAATATTAAATTATACAGGGTGATTTGAAGATGAGTGTAGGCATTTAGCAGATCGGTAGGGTCCGTCCATACGATCATTTTATAGTATGGGAACTATAGTCCGATTACCTTTAGTTTTTAAGTTATGTGCAAAAAACTGTTTTTTTTAATATTTTACATTTTTTGGGTTATCAAGCCAAAAAAAAAACACAGTGTGATATTTAATGAAGTTTTTTATTGCTCGTGGATTAAAAAACATAACACACGATAAATTAAGTCTTAAAACTATTCCAATAGCAAAAATAATAAAATTGTGGTGAAAAGAATAAAATCAATAAATCAAATCAAAGTGACTTTCATAAACTTCAATGTGTATTTAAAAAATAATGTGTTGATGAAAAACAATTAAAATTTCCTTAAAAATGCTAATCTTCTTTCTATAGATTTCAAGGTTTTGATTCAACAATAATTTGCTCGGGTATTAAAATGCATCATTATCGGTAAAAAGTAACAATTTCTTTCAATTTGATTATTACTGAACAATTTTAATCCAACCAATCTATCGATATTGACATAGAACTACAGTTTAAAAATATATTTTCAGAATGTTATGGGCATATCTTTGAAAGGATTCGATTTTCGTTCTTCTATTTGAGGGTAGACTACCGCATGGAGAACAGTAACTATCAAAGTTTAAATTAGACCTTTAAAGTATGACAATTACGTAACTCAAGGTCACAATGACGAATTTCAATACAACGTTCTAGCCTATATTCGTCCTGTAGTACCAGAATATATTTCGTTCGGATTTTATAAGAATTTGTCCAATAATTTTGGAACCTACTCAGTCCAAACTGTAGTGTATTGTCTAAAATGTTGGTTGTATTTTTATAATATTAAGAGGGGAGACGAGCTGGACGCACTCCTGATGCAGTGCTACCCGGAACTTTTCTATAAAGCCCAACCCCGGGCAGGGGTGCACTACACCAACGCTCCCCACTTTGAGTCATCAGATGTTAAGACTCATTAGCCCAGTAATTTCGCTGGCTACAGTGCCCTTCAGACCGGAGCACAGTGACATTTTCACGTCACTGTTCAGGCGGCAGAATGTCTGGCACTGTGGGGGTACCCACCCAGTCGGTCTCTTGCGAAAGAGACCTACCCCCGTCCAAAGGTTGTCTCATGCGGCGACGTCACGTGACAGATGACAGACTCGCGTACCGGCGATCGGGTGATAACGTGCGAGTGTTAAAATAATAAGATTGTACATGCGTGGTGTGGTGTTGGTGAGCCGTAAAATATCCCAAAAAGGTGAACATTACACAAACCAACAATCATCTTCCCTCTTTCTTAAATGTGTTTAACAATTTTACGTGAGTATGTAACAAACATCATAGATGGATCGAAATTCCCCTTTTAAAATTTTACGAGCTGACCCGGCGAACTTTGTTCCACCTTAATGGCAATAAAATTTTTTTTATTGGAAAAAATACAAAAAAATTAAATACCCACATCCTACCTACCTTATTACATTAAAATGCTGTCCGAACAAAGGCTCATATTATTATAATTATAATTACATTATATTGTATGACAACTTTTTTTTCACCCAAGACCAATCCTTATATATTGAGGAAATATTTTAAAAATAATTATCGAGATCAGTCCAGCTTTTTTATATGATAAGGGGCAAGCAGGCGCGAGCAGGCGCGTCACCTGATGTGAAGTGATCAGCGCCGCCCATGAGCACTCGCGCTGTCACGAGTGTGTTGCCGGCCTTTTAAGGAAAGGTAAAAGGCATCTGTTATCGAGTCATACAATAAGCAGCGCATTTGGCGATTGAGACTTATATTATACTTCAAAGATATCACGTACCTGTCACGGCTCCTAGGAACAAACAAAACAGTAAGCACAACATGTTTAAACAAGAACTGAATTTATAATACATGAGAAAGATAATAAAAATTTACAAAACGCAATATTTAAACTACATAGGTAGCTCATTAAAATGCTAATTACACATTCCAATTCGAGAACATTATCTTATAATGTTGACTTAATAATACTGTATCTATATGTGCCAAAACGAAAAAAAAAAAAAAAGAGATAATTTAACTTTAATATAATTATATACACGTGGAAATGTTTTTTCTTTAGGTTTCTCATTTTAAATAAATAATTATAAGAATTTAATAGCGTCTTTCTTCTCAAGCGGTAAAGCTATTCCGTTGGGCTGTATTGAGCCCACTCGCCCTAGTTGGTAGTGTTGTTGTATTCACCCACAAAAAACTGGCGTCAATAAATGACATTTGTTTCCCTTCTTTAGGTGCGGCCTATGGAATATTAAATAGAATCTTGCAGTCCACTACGACTTTGCATAGGTATTTATCCAAATCCATTATAGTCAATCACCAAATAAATGCTACAACAATCTATACAATATCGATTTAACCAAACCAACACTTATTGTTTTACTTGGCACCGATTTTAAGTTAAAGTAATATTAATATTAAAGTAATACGCATTTTCATTTAGTTTACAATAATGATTTAATAGTTATTTGATACTTAAAAATCGGTGCCAAGTAAAACATTAAGTGTTGGTTTGGTTAAATCGATATTGTATAGATTGTTGTAGTATTTATTTGGTGATTTGATGATTGAGTGTTACCACAAGGCAAATTTATTTTTTTATTTTTATTTTGAAGTTTGTTTAATTTTAGTTAAAAATTATGTGATTTTACGATTTTAAGTGGTGGATGGATCAATGACGCTTCTCGAATGAAGAAACGCCGGTTACTTGAGTTGGAAAGAAGTTCTCCTTTGTTAAATGCTCTAATTCGTTGAGGAATTTTCTCAACTGTCTTTGGTCTCCATCATCAAATTTACTGCAATATAAACTCACACGGGTACAAAGTTTTCATCGATATAAATAAATTAAGCCCAAACGCAAGGTACCTACTGTATACCGTTGAGTTCTTTACGTTATCTTACGTTTCAGCGTCAGACCCCTTATGGTAGTCACAATCCATAAAGTATGTAAAGTCCTTATAAATACAAAATAATCAAGCTCAAACACAAGGCAGCTACTTTAAATCGTTGAGGATTTCCCTCAACTGTACCTTGGCTCCATCATCAGACCTACTCCAGACTATTAAAATTAAAGTGTTTACATATGATACTTAAATCTTATAAACGCACTAGTCGCCCATACAATTTTTGAAAGAAAAAAAATTTGAAATCTATAATTGACGAAAATATCGGTGAACATACATAAAAAAAAATATAATACATGCAGACGAATTGAGAACCTCCTCCTTTGTGAAGACGGTTAAAAGAGAATAATGTAATAATTTTTGCGTATCCTGTGCAATTTCCATTTTCATCAAGTTTTCCTTGTATAATAAGATAGTAAGTTCTTCCTTAGATAAGTTAATTACAATTTTATCGTAACTGGTTATTTTTTGGGAAAAATTTTAATATATAAACAAATTAAATATATGAAGAAAATAATACTTAATAGAATTACTAATATTTACCCGACACATGAACCTGCCCTATAAAAAACAAACGAGTAAGTAAATCATCATTGTCGTAGAAAATATCAACGAAGTATTTAAACTAATAGTTTTATCTACAATAAGCTGATTAGAAACATAAAAATTGCACTTTATTACACGCTTTTTATTAGCCTGTATGTTTGTATGTTTGTTTATAACTGACTTCTTTGGCTGCGATTTTGACCCACTTTAAACGGCCAGATTTCGTTCGTTTTGTAGATTTATTGAGGACCGATTTCAATACACTAATTTAATAAGATAAGGTAAGAAAATTAATTAAAATTTTCTATAATTTTTCTCTACAGTTGATAAGGCAGGACTCGATGTTAATTAATCAAAAATAATGATGTTTAAAATTGAAAAAAAAACAAGCTATTATATGAATAATTCAAACAAAAAAGTAGAAAATAAATAATGCTTAAAAAAACTAAAAAACACGCTTTAGCAAACCGCACTAAAAAATAGAAATAAATTTTAATGAATTTAAATTAAAAAAAATAGTGTTAAAAATTTCAATGAATATAAATTAATAATAGTGTGAATAAAAAAACTATTTTAACTTTTTTGTAGGTTTTTAGGTATTTACGTAAATAAATTAAAACCATGAAAATTTGTATCAATTTAATAAATCTACGGTTGGTATGACGATTCTAAAGTAAAATACCGGGTGTAAAAGACTTTATTCCGAATTTTTTTTGTATGCATTTACACAATAATTCAGAAATGATTAAAAAAATCACTTTTGTCTACATTGTTATTGCTTAAATCTGACTGAGGTGGCAATTAAAGAATAATATTTCAAATTTTTTTTTATATAAGCCACGCAAAAATACTATTAAAAATACCGCATTGAACCCCGCATAAAAAAACTAGCGGCCAAATACTCATACGCACATTAAATTTAAGCACGCCTTAAGACTCGTAATTTTGACAGAATTGTATGTATATACCTTAACTTAAACATAAACAAAAGAAGAGTAGTATATTATAGTATAGTCGTTGGCTACGGGCTGGCGTTACTCTTAACATCAGAAGTGCGTCCAGCTCGTCTCCCCTTTAAAAAAAAAATAGTCGCTTTTTCGGTTTGTCCCTATGTCTACTTAAATTATATGCAACCAATTTTTATCTGGTTTATTTGATCAGATAGATTGATGAAAGGAGAAGGTTAACATCTTTAAAACATGTTATAATATGCGAGAAAAAGTGGGACGCAGCTAGCACAGGATAAGAAGATTTTATTACGCATACATAAATCAGTACCTAAGCCTGTTCTTAAATTCTTTTTAATTTTGCTATGATTAGGTACATAGATTTAAAATATCTATAACTTGAAGAAATATATAAAGTTATTATATGGTTTAAACGTGAACCTAACCGATAACATCGACTATATACTTATACTTTTATTATATTACATAACCAATTCAAATACAGTTTTATAGTTTCCAAAGAAATTCCGCTGCGTAATATGGATGTCTTTTTGGATACATTGATAAAGATTGGAAGAGCTTATCTGAGATCTTATCTGACCGCCCAAATTTGCTTCTCTATAGTAGAAAGTGTGACTTTATGTCTATAATATAACTAGGATATCACAGAGATTTTCAGGAGGAAAATCAGTACATAAATAAGGTTTAGAGACATGAAAATACCACGAAGGATACTACGACTCTACATTGCATAATGTAGAGTTTTTTTTTTTATTTTTTATAAACTCAGTTCATCTTCACTAAACACCAAGAACTCAAATTTAATAAATTTATTAGTTTACTTTTTTTAAAGTAATTCTTGAAAATGTTGAGACCTTTGGCAATTCTTGATAAATGAAAGAAGATACTCAGTGAGCCAAAAAAATCAAAGAAATAAAAGATGCCATGGGATTGATAAATTTATTTGTTTCACTCAAATCTTATTTCATGTTCTTTGTGATCCAACTCTTGTAATTGTAGACTCGTACATACACAGTTGGAAGATTTACATTGCAAGGTATATCTAACGAAGACAGACCAACCAGTTGGTCGTCTTTTACAAGAGGTGCACCTTTTTCACCCTGGAATTTAGAAAATTATTTTGAATTTGCAAGAGCTAATTTTATTGGTACGTGGGACAAGAAGAGTACATATATTTTGCCTTAGGAGAATTGGATAATATACGTACTAGGAATGTATCGAGTATAGTAGAAACTCGTTTATCCGGACTACCAGCCACCTACCAACCAATTTATATACCTTTTTTTTAGTGGGGAAATTCTCATAGGATACCCACGGACCTCGGGGAAGGACCATGGGTTATGTCGGACTTCTACGGACCAAAACCCCACCGTTAATCGCTCCGCCGCAGTGAGTGGGGATCCCGGGCACCTTTGCAGACTCTTCCACGAACCAATTTATTATATACCTACGAGTCAAATTTATGCAATCATTTATCAACCTGCGCCGGCTTCTCTCGCTTATATCATGCATGTATTATACATATTATAAATCTTCCCCTGGAATCTGTGATAAAGCAGCAACGAAGAGAAAAAGTTTCTTGCGTCAACACCTTACAATTGGGTACCAAATATTTTATTATATGTTTAATGCTGCAGTAGCTTAGTACCTATTAAGTACACGATATAAAATTCTTCTTGATACATTCGATTATCCGGATTTTCGTGTATCCGCATGCCTATCGACAACATTTAGTCCGGTTAATCGAGTTTCTACTATGCTATGAAACTTGGGATGAGATTGCACTTAGAACAGAACATTTGTCATAAGAAATCCGTTAAATAACAACGCCTATTTACCAAGCAAATTTGGCCTTCACCATCCTTGTTTGCACATATCTGCTGGTCGGTTATTGAGAGTAGAAATTTGTATTTTTTTATTTCGGTCTTTTGGCAATCCTCCGTGGATATTGTAGTAACGTTTGTCTCTTGAAGGACAGTGCCAAAGTGTCCTTCGCCCTGAAAATTTTAGAAGCTTTATTAATAGTTCATTATTTTACATTGCTAATAACATATTAATCTATCTACATAGATGATGCCCAGAAATTTCAATGTGTTTGAGCTACCTTTTTCCACTTAAATAGCAAGTTTGTCGTAAGGTAAAGTTTCGAAACTATGTTCCGACGTGGTTCTTGACAATGAAGGTTTGATGTAATTTGCAACTTACGTCTGAATAGCCCCATCCTGATACAGTACAAATCGAGCCCGCTGGTGGCTTAATATCAGGAAGTTTTATAGCGCCAACATTTTCACCAAACTCAATATCAGTTTTCATTTTAATAAGACCAATGTCATTAACAACTTGAAAGGAGCTGTAGTCTGGATGTATTATAATTTTTTCTGCTTCGTACCACGTTCCATTATACCCAAGATAAATCGTCCCAACCACTACACGTATCCTGTGACTGCGTTTACTGTAAAAAAATCACGCATACCTTAGCCCTAGCTAATACAATTCGTATAGTATTTTTTTTAATTCCCTTTTTTAAGTCCCTTGGGTTGCGTCCCCATTTCCACGGCGCGGTACCGGCCGCGGTGTGGCGGTGCGGCGTGAGGGAACAATCTTCAGTCGATATTTGGCAGTTGATGACCGGTACCGCACCGTGGGTATGGGGCCGCAGCCTAGATAATTATTATTCCGCCGTAAGTGAAGACAAAACTGCATATAATGTTATAAAGGTGATAACAATACACAACATTCTTATACTCGATGACACACACACAAGCCCACCGATAATATGGTTGCAATAAGCAATGTACCCTATAAATATGGAAATTTTGATGCGATTCACTGCGGCGATTATCTATTCGATAATATATTATTCTATGTCGTAGAGCATATAAATTCGTGACGCAAATTTGTATTAAATCTATACATATAATAAAAATGTAACGAGTCGCTGTCTGTACATGGGAGATATATGAGAAAAAATATTACAGTAGACGTTTTTTAATGCAAGAGAACCCAAAACAATGATTTTTGAAATTTTTGTCTGTTTCTCTGTTTGTTTGTGCACGCTAATCTCAGAAACGGCTTATCCTATCTAGATGGGGTTTTCAATGATATATTTTGGTAAGCTTCACTTAACATTTAGAGTTTAATTCATGTCAATCGGTTAATAAATAAAAAAGTTATGGCAATTTAAAGAATCACGTTGAACTTGCTGAACGTTTGTTGGCACGGGTTAGGCATTTTCAAAAATGCTGCCCAAAGTCACTTTTCTACGCGGGCGAAGTCGCTGGCACAGCTAGTTTATTATATGTTTAAATTTTAATTCCTATTTTCCGTTCAGTAATGGATAGCTACCCACAGTGTGGTTGTGTGTGTGTATGTGTATGTGGGGCAAGTTTTTTATAATTATATAATATATAATTATAAAATAATAATATAATAATATATTATATTCAGAATCATTTTCTGAGTGCATCGTTCATATTTGCGAATTTAGCTTTGTACACTCTATTGGTGTATACCTTGTTAAAATACATTTCAGAATATTTATTCATTATCAATATATTTACTTATCAAGACAGCGACCAGCAGTAACCACCCATCTTGGTGCCAATATGGCCCCGCTGCAATAATGATTGTCTTCATCGAGAACCACGTCATGATGTCTTAGAGATACTTGAAATGGCTTCGCACCTTCGGCGACATCTTGAAAATCATTATAACCTGAAAATGTAACTTATTTTAGAAATGGATCATAACTGTGTTGTAGTAGATAAGCTAAGAGAAAATAATAGTGAAGAAACCTATTCCTAGAAATCCTAAAGCAAAACTAGTTATACTCGTATAAGCTCACTAGCTGTTGCTGGCGACTTCGTCCCCGTCGGATCTATTTCTATTATTATGTTATAGTGAGTCAATCTTAGAATAAAGACATATACTGTCGCGGACTTTTTTTTAGATCATTTAAAGAGGAATAATTATTTCATACATATTATTTTTGTATCTTGAACTGTTTTCGCAGCGGAGGCAAAGGAAGCCCTCAAAGATGAATAATTTTCCCCGTTTTTTCCATATTTTCCATTATATCTTCGCTCCTATTAGACGAAGCGTGATATTATTTAGCCTAAAGCCTTCCTCGATAAATGGTCAATTCAATAAAAAAAAGAATTTTTCAATTCCAACCAGTAGATCCTGAGATTAGCGCGTTCAAACAAACAAACAAACAAACTCTTCGGCTTTATATATTAGTATAGATTATGTAACTCCGTATGACATTAAAATATACCCTACAAGTTTTCAACATAACAAAAACTATTTGATACATTTGATCAAATATTTAGAGCACATAGTGATTAATAATTTGTAAGAAGAAAATTATTTATTACAGGTATCGCATTAAAGTGTGTACTCACTTGAAACACAAACCTGTCCTACGACGAAGAAAGCGAGCAAGAAAATCAACATGTTCATGAAAAACCTGAGCGATGAATAAAGAGGAACTTTGAAAACATACAATAAATAAGGCAAAGAAACTAACAGACTATTTATACACAGATGCAAACACATACACACACACACTTACACTGCTCGCTTCAAATAGTAATTTATTAGACAATATTGGAAAAATTTTATCATGAATTATTCGACACTAGAAGCCTTATCATATTTAAATTTACATAAAAAATTAATGTAATGTTTTCGACGATTGATGGGTTAAAATTTCGATACACGTGAACTTTTTACACGTACTGTCTTAAAATAATTTTTCTTTTAAATTTGTCAATATTTAGAAGTAAAAACTCTATATTTAATTTTATTGGTGTTTAAATTATTTGTCGTGAACCGTTTAGATGCGCTGGAAAGGGCATTGTTCACTTCGTCAATATTTGTGTCATGTCTACATTAAATATTTAAGAAGGACTATACCCAAAAAAATATCTCAATAAAGAACACGTCATGTAAATAAAAAAGAAAACCAACACAACATATCATAAATAGAAAATAACCCAACATAGATCTCTGTGGCACGTCTACATATTTTTTATTCTTATATTATAATTGTTTAGTTAAAATGGATCAGATGAAAGAGCTAACTGTGCACAGTGAAGATTATTTTCATCAGATATGTTTTAAGAAAATTAAAAAAATATTACTCATAAACTCATTATCAGCCTCTTTACAGGAGAGTACATAGGACTAATTTATTGTGAAAAAATGTGATAGATGAATTATAATTGCTTTTATAGTGTGTCACAATCATGTTATAATATAATTTCCTGAAATGACATGCAAAATATATTATACATACAGACGAATTGAGAACCTCGTCCTTTTTTTGAAATCGGTTAAAAATCCGAACATCTAAAACAGACCCAGTGGAAAGCTGTACTTATTTACCCGACTACGGCAAAGCCAAAGGAGGGTTATGATTTTGACAGG
>JADANM010001663.1:8125856-8137338 GCA_026213755.1 Eurema hecabe | reverse complement strand
ATCCTCCTTCATAATTGGCTTTACATTTTTACAATCTTAGGTTTTATCCGTATAGTGGGTAGATACAACGTGGGTAGTCGGGCGAGGAGCGAGGGCGAGGCACGATTAGTTCGTTCTTTATCAATTTCATGATAGTAAATCAGAGCTTATAATTTTTAATGATTAGCAAAGTATCACTGGATTTAAAATATTCCACCAGGTGACCAGAACACGTGGGCGCGCGCGCACTCTATCGACCCGAACTGATAATGGCCGCCTACCCAGCGCTCGGTGTTATGTCAGTTGTCAAACTCGAAATGTCATGTCCTAATCAACTGAAATTGATTAGTATAGTCTATGCGCCCACATATGCATACTCTACAATGGAACACAGAACCTACAGGAGCTATGGTTGCTACAATTATTTTCCTTAGAGTCGATTACTTGTGCATATGTCAACTAAGTTAATGTTTTAAATTTACTTAATAATAACCATCTCTAATTTTCTTTATATGATTTCAAGTATAAGGATTAAACAATTGAAACTGCGGAAAATTGGTTTCGTATTTTATAGATTAAAACTTAACATGCAGTTAAATGTCCTTGATTTTTTTCCTATTTCGATAAAATCAACTATTAAATACAATTCAAATACTAATTACGAAAACAAATTGCCATGTGTACCCATGAAAGTATGCTCTCTTCTTTTTACTTGACTGTTTTTTTGTGTATGTAGCTTATAAAAGTATAAATAATAAATAAATATTATAAGGGTTTATTTTTTTTATTTGATAATAATGCGTGAAATTTTTTTACGATACTATATTTTATTTTATAGTGCCACCTAACCTAATTGATGATATTAAAAAACTAACATATGGCGAAGAATACATTTAGGCGGTTTTTTACTTATCCGCATTCAATACGGCTAATCGTTGAACCGCCGCTTTGCAAAACAGCCCTGATTTGTAAAACGGCAAGCCGTAATGTAATACAGCGGATTATACAATCCGCCTGCGACATATATATTAGCTTTGCCATTCTTCTCGACATAAAACGAAGTACAATCTTCACCAAATTTAGTGTTACCCGCGCAGTTCCCGTTTTAAGGGCAATATCGGGACATAAACTATCTTCTATGTTAATCCAGGGTATTAGATTACTCACAACAACTAATACAAAAAGTAGAATTGGATCGATTTGACAATATTATCTATACATATAATAAAAACGTAACGAGTCGCTGTCTGTACGCGGAAGATATATGAGAAAAAATATTATAGGAGACCTTTATTAACGCAATAGAACCCAAAACAATGATTTTTGGAATTTTTGTCTGTTTGTCTGTTTGTTTGTGCACGCTAATCTCAGAAACGGCTTATCCTATCTAGATGGGGTTTTCAATTATACATTGTGGTAAGCTTCACTTAACATTTAGTGTTTATTTCGTGTCAATCGGTTGATAAATAAAAAGTTATGGCAATTTAAAGAATCCCGTTGAACTTGCTGAACGTTTGTTGACGCGGGTTAGGCATTTTAAAACATGCTGCCCAAAGTCACTTTTCTTCGCGGGTGAAGTCGCTAGCACAGCTAGTATAATATAAAATCGATAAGAAAAAAACTGTCATATTTTGTGCCGTATTATTCACTCTTTTTTCAATCTGAACATTTTCTTGAAGTTACATATTTTATGATTGTCAGAGTAATTTAAGAACGCAAAAAGGACCTTAAAAGATTAGGTAAATCATTACATTCTGTGTTTTAATTTTAACTATGACATATCCGCTGCAATGTTAAGCTATATTAAAATACAGATTGTTAATTAGGTTTATGTTTACTTATCTACGACATATTTCTTTTATTTTTAATTAATTTCGAGGTATATAAATAAAGTGTTTTAGTCTTCGTTCTATAATTACTTTAAAGACGTGAGCAAACTAAGCAAAATGCGCGTCCTATACTTATGTGCATTTTTAACATTGGCTTATTCACAAGGTAAATATCTTCAACAAATTATATTTATTATAGCTTTTGTTTTTTCTTTAATGTGTTTTAAAAGTGGGTATGTTATAGAAATATTGTTTGAAGTGTAAGGAATTTTTCAGATGTACCAGTCCCAGCCGTTTACACAGATGGGTCAGAACCTGCAGTCATCGGTGGATTCACCGTGCCTAAAGGCATATTCATATGGCAAGCGTCCCTCAGAAGCCAGAGCATGAACTTGCATTTCTGTGGCGGATCTGTGATCGCAAAGCAATATATCCTAACCTCAGCTAGATGCGCTAACATGTACGGGTCTTTTGTTTTATACAAAATTCGAGACATAGTATAAAAACGACTTCTCGACATCAACTGACGGGTGGTAGGCCTCTTTCGCAGGAGACCGACTGGGTGGGTACCCCCACAGTGCCAGACATTCTACCGCCTGAGCAGTGATATGCAAATGTCACTGTGCTCCGGTCTGAAGGGCACTGTAGCCAGCGAGATTACTGGGCTAATGAGTCTTAACATCTTATGACTCAAAGTGGGGAGCATCAATGTAGTGCACCCATGCCCGGAGCAAAGTTCTGGGTAGCACTACATTGGTTATGGGCTGGCGTTTGTCTTACCATCAGGAGGGCGTCCAGCTCGTCTCACCAAATCATGGAAAAAAAAAATAAAAAAAATCAAACTAATTGTTCGACTGGTCGGGGATTATTTCTTTGGTTCTGGGGAATGATACATCCTATCCTTGCACAGCGTCTGTCAAGTCGGCTTTTCTCAACTGTAAGTTATATCCACGAGTTGGACAAGAGTCGACCTCAAGTATTACTTGACGGTCATGCCATTTCATGATTTAGATCCATACCAACTATTCATTCACAATTATTTCTTCTTTATAGCCATAGCATTTCTATATACGTTATGAGAATTCTTATTCCGATGTGATTTTTAGGATAGATGCCAAGGATATGAAAGTAGTAGTAGGATCAACCAAACTCAGTACAGGTGGTACCGCATATAAAGTAGAATCAACGATAGTTCATGAGAACTTTACACGCCGCCCACTTAGAAATGACATCGCTCTCATTAAACTTGCAACCCCAATACAATTTAATAAGAACGTGAAACCCATTGAACTGGATGATAAGTTTATGGAGGCTAACGAAGATTGCACAATCACTGGATGGGGTGGTGATAGGGTGAGTATTGCATAGATGGATGTAACATCAAAGAACAACCGCATTTTCATTTGCATGTTATGTATGATTTAAATCAAGATAAAACAATCATACAAAAAAATAAGACTAATTGCGCAATTCCATTGCGGATTTGGCATACCAGAAATGAATGTTGCAGTAATTTTTGTTTTTATAGTAACATACTATAGGATAATAGGTATTACTAGAATTAATATGTGGCGTTTTTATCTAAATCTAGATCGAGTCTGACCACCTTCAGATTATCCCGATTACAGTGTTGTCTGACCAGAATTGCAGATCAAAGTTAAACAGAAGAACAATTCAGTTCGTAGAAGTGTTCAATATGTGCAGTTTAGATAGAGGCAAAGGTGTTTGTGACGTAAGCATTATTCATAATATTATTACGATGCTAAAACTGATCATGCACTTGCATTAATCCTTCCAGTGGAATAAAATTATACGCTTGCGAGTTGGAATTGGAAAAACATATGTCACTACATATTATTCAAAAAAACTTCCAGCGTTCCTGTTTTTCAAAATAAATTCAAAATTTTCTCTACACATATTTCATATAAGTTGCTTCAATAGTTGAGTGCTTATTGACGCAGAATTATTGTCATGTCTGAGTTTAAAATATATATTATGTAGATTCATAAATACTTCGATTTGGCTATGAAGTATACTTTATTTGATAACTCGTTTAATTGTGTTTTGAAGTGGTTTGTATATTTAGATAATAGATAGGAATATTCACTTTAGATTTTTATTGTAGAAACACATTATACCTGTTGCAAAGACAGCGACACAAGGGGGGAGAACTTGGCGGGGTCTTCCCAGTTTTAAAACTAGATGGCGCCAATGAGCGCTAATAAGGTTAAACTAAAGGTTTTATAATTTACCTTATTACAACAGGTTCCTCTGTTTTCCAGGGTGATTATGGTGGACCAGTTACCAGGGGCGACAAGCTAGTGGGTGTGGTATCTTATAGCATTGGCTGTGGTCAAAGGTTCCCAGATGTTCACACCAGAGTATCTACCTATGCGAAGTGGATCCGTGAAAATGCTAAATTATAATGCTTCTATTAGCACAGTGCTATTTCTCTTCGCACTTCCAACCTTCTTGTGTTATCAACCCCTATACATAATTCAATTTGTTTAACTCTTCTTTTACTGTTTGCTGTTCAACTCTGAAAAAAATCGTTGTAAAATTTAAAAGTTGTAAAGAAGTACTACTATCCCCGTTTCTCATTTGCTTTTCCTGTTTTCTTTTCATTCTCCCTATCTGTCACTCGTCTGTATTGTTCACTTGTTTCACTGTAAACTCATCTCAACTATAATTCACAATAAAATTGTTATAAATGTTTCTGTGTCCTTTATCATTGTACCCCTTAATTTCCGCACAACCCAGGTTGCCTGGCAGAGTTTGCTTTCTAGCAATAAGGGTTGTTCATTATTGTTTGTGGCTCTTTCAAATGTACTTATTTTGATTCTTCATTATGTGCAATAAATGTTATAAATGAATAAATTAGTTTATTAATTAATTTAGGTTGTGAATATAAAACTAAAGAATGACTTGGCATACTATTATTTGAATTTGTCAAAATTATTTGAAAAATATATTATGATTCATATAATGATTCCGAAAGGAATCTGTTCTTTTTGAAAACCAATAAATAAATTTTTCGTATCTTAAAAATGCACACAAGTATAGGACCCGCATTTTTGCTAGTTTAGCTCTCGCCTATATATATATAATAATTATACAAAGAAGACTAGAACTTAAATATGGTACTTAATTTATAATATTTATTTTTTATAATATTTTTTTTTTACCGGCGTAGATCCCGTTGTCAGGGCAACATCGGGACATAAATTATCTTCTATGCTAATCCAGGGTATTAGATACCTATCTGCATTACTCACAACAACTACTACAAAAAAGTAGTATTAGATCGATTTGACAACATTATATAATATAAAATCGATAAGAAAAAAAAACAGTCATATTTTGTGCATATTGCCCTGTTATTCATTTTTTTTTCAATCTGAACATTTTCACGAAGTTACATTTGTGATTGTCAGACCTTATGTAGCTAAAGCACCTTAAAAGATTAAGTAAATAACTCTCTTGTTTTAAATTTAACTATGACAATACAATATCTGTTGAAAATTACAATGTTAAGCTATAATATCACAAGTACTTTTAATTAGGTTCACGTTTACTTATCTACGAGACATTCAATTTATTTTTAATTAATTTCGAGGTATATAAATGTGGTGTAAGTTCTAGTCTTCTGTGTATAATTATTTTATAGACAAGAGCTAAAATAGAAAAATGCGAGTCCTATACTTGTGTGCATTTTTAACATTGGTTTATTCACAAGGTAAATAGCTTCAAGAAATTTATTATAGATTTTATTTTTGGGGTTTAAAAATAAAAATTGTGATTGAATTGTAAGGAATTTTTCTCTACAGTTAGTTATAATTTGGTTTCTCAGATGTACCAGTTCCAGCCGGTTACTCAGATGGTTCAGAACCCGAAATCATCGGCGGATTCGACGCACCTTTAGAGATATCCCAATGGCAAGCGTCCCTCAGGAGCGAAAGCAGGAATGAGCATTTCTGTGGCGGATCTGTTATCGCAAAGCTATATATCCTTACCTCAGCTAGATGCGCTACCATGTACGGGTAATACGAATCTTTTGTTTTATACAGAATTCGAGACATAGTATATTTTTTTTACCAATAAAGTATGTAATACTTTATTTATTTCACAATCTAGCCTATTGACTAATTATTAAATTACATTTAACCTAAAATACTACATAAACATAAATCTAAGGACGTGTCTAGTAACACTTTCTTTTTCTTGTCTTTCTTATATTATGGCATTAGCGTCTAGCTTTTTGCCAATGTCAATGTAATAAAAGGCAACGTGGTCAAGATAAAAGTCGATATGAGTCAAGTAAAATCGTCATCAAGTCGTCTTTAGTCGAGTCTTTCAATCGTTTCGTTCTGCCCTTCGTAAAGTGATAGTTAACTTTACAAAGAAACTTGACGAATCTTGGAGCAATCGGAACGGCGCTACTATGCGCTGTCTAATGAATTCTTCATTTCTCGGACACTTATTAGCTAGTTTACTGCATGATTCACTATCACAATCAAAAATTAAATCACTTTGTGCACCAAAAAAGGAATATTCAATCGAGATTACAACTAGACGCCGCAAGATTCCCGCCAAAACCCCAGTAACACTTATACTTAGTTTTTGTTAATTAAGGCGAGGACGCTTTGTTCATGTGTTCTTTGAACGCGGTACTTGTCACTGAATTTATTTGTTACTTTAAACCACTACACTAACTCAAACGGCTTTGTTCGTTTCAGTCTTCTCACTATATTAGTACAGAAAAAAAAATTTTTAGCACTGACAGCCTAACTAGCCAGCTAGTTGTCTGACTGGTCAAGGATTATTTCTTTGATTCTTGGATGGTTTAATTCCCTTCTTCAGCGTCACAGCGTCAGTCAAATCGGCTTTTCTAAACTGTAAGGCGAGTTGGCCACAAGTTGGAGAACAGTCGACATCAAGTATTACTTAACGGTTATGCAATTTCATGCCTTAGACCCACACCTATTCATTTACAGTTATTTCTTCATCGTCCTAATTAATTAGACGCTACGAGAATGCTTATTCCGTTGTAATTTTCAGGATAGATCCCAAGGATATTAAAGTTGTAGTAGGATCAACTAAACTCAGTTCAGGTGGTACTGCGTATAAAGTAGAATCAGCGATCGTTCATGAGAACTTCACACAGCGCCCTCTCAAAGATAACATCGCACTCCTCAAACTGGCATCCCCCATGGAATTTAATGACAAAGTCAAACCCATTCAACTGGATGATCAATTTATGGAGCCTAACGACGATTGCCTAGTTACTGGATGGGGTCGCGATGACAGTGTAAGTATTGCATAGGTGGGCACAACCATTTTATGTGTGATTAAATATTGGAAATGTCAAATAAACCTTTCCAGGAAATCATAAATACCAGCTAATAAGTAAAACAATTTTAGGGTGCAACTTTTAAACTGACACAAAAAAACTGCCATGGGATTCCGGTTGTTGCATATCTGAATTATTATTTTTATTTTAACATACTATAGATATTATTACAATTAATATGTGAATTTATATCTAAATCTAGATCAGGATCAGCGAGCCTGACAACCTACAGATGATCCCAATTACTGTGTTGTCTGACAACAGTTGCAAAAAAAGATTAAATAGAAGGACGACTCTGTTCAGAGAAGGGTTCAATATGTGCAGTTTAGATTCAAACAAGGGTGTTTGTGAGGTTAGCAGTATTCATATTATTGTTACGTTGCTAAAACTAATCATGGATTTGCCTTAATGCGTCCATTTTGTGATGGAATATAACCTAATTAAATTTTACGCTTGAGTGTAGTTCCACCTCTCAAAAAATCGAATATAATTACATAATATTAAAAAAAACTAAGCATCTCTTTACATATTTCATACAACTTGCTTCAATAGTTGAGGTTTATTAACATACCTGGATTTAGCGAGCAGTAAAATATATATCCATATTTATAAATACTTCGCTTCGTCTATTTTTTATTTTTATTTTATTTTATTAATACAAGGTTGTTCACCAATCTTTATAATAGTATATGCATTATAAAATAACATTGATTCAAAGAAGAAAAGCTTATCGTAAAGACGTTACAGGACAACACAATATGAACAATACAATTACTATCTATATGTTATAAGGAAATCAGTTTTTAATATAAGGTTAGATGTATTAACTAAAACAATATCTATAAACTAAGAAGTTACTTTTTTATTGAACGTACCGTAATTACATACAATATCGATATCATTGAATATATTTATAAGTTTGCAAAATCTAGAAATTGCAGAATTGGTTCCAAATACTTTTCGTCTTAAAGGTGGTCAGGGGATATTATGA
Organism: Eurema hecabe; assembly: GCA_026213755.1. NCBI lineage: Eukaryota > Metazoa > Arthropoda > Insecta > Lepidoptera > Pieridae > Terias > Terias hecabe. The sequence goes on along the minus strand of JADANM010001663.1, from coordinate 8,129,189 downwards.
AGTATTAGACCAGTTTTGTTTTCCAGGGTGATTTTGGTGGACCTGTTATCAGAGGCGACAAGCAAGTGGGCGTGGTATCTCTTAGCCTTGGCTGTGGTCGAGGCTACCCAGATCTACACACCAGAGTATCTGGCTATGTGAAGTGGATCCGTGAACATGCTAAAGAATAATGATTGTATTAGCTCAAACAGTTATGTTTGTCTTCGCACTTCCAACCTTCTTGTGTTATCTAAATTCCTATAATGCTTCCGAAAAGAATCTGTTTGTTTTATTTACCTATTTAAAAAAATGCATGATATTATTATAAGGTGTAGAGAGCTACCGATACATCCGTTCACTAGGAGTGTGATATTTTGCTGTTATTTATTTATTTATTTATTGATAGATTTCTAAAATAATTTAATAGCTTAAAAAGAAATTTGTGTTGTTTTTAATTGAAAATAAGTTAAGAAAATACAAACATCATTATAAGTTTAAATTTAAAAATAATGTTTGATATATATTTAAAAAAAATACATTTTCCTTTTTTTGGTCCTTAAATGTGTCAATTAGTGCCGTTAAACAAGAGCAATAAATTTTATCTCCTATTTTAATACGAAAGCTTTAAATGTACAATGTCAAAGTCAAAAGTATCTTTATTCAATTAGGCTACATAAAGTAACACTTTTGAATCGTTGTAGTATTACAAAACATTTACCACCGGTTCGAAAGGCAGTTCTACATCAAATTTTAAGAATTCAAAGGTATTTCTAATTGTTTAAATCTAACAATATATACTTTAACAGCTGATCAAATAGTACTATAAAGCGGAACGTTTATAAAGAAAGACCATAAAGAAAGAAAACATATAGTTGACAAAAATGAAGTATATATTTTATTTTTAATTATTTATTCACACGTTGTTACAATGTACATAATTAAAATAAAATAAAAAAAAAATAATCTAAAGTTTTATCACAAGTTTCTTTCTTTTCACTTTTCGTTTACGGATCTTTCAAAGTACATTATATAAAAAAAACAAGATTTTTCCGAAATTCGTATTTCAAGCACTATTTTCTTGGACAAAATAGTGTAACATCCATTTATTGTATAGATCAAACTAACTAATATGTATTTATTATTTAATGTAAACAGCTTTTCGTTATTGAAAAAAGGATTCACTAATTTCATCTTTTAAAAGAACTAAATAACAGATGACAGGTCTTAATTAAAATACATATGTAGGTATTACCTAAAGGAAAAACTCAATAATTGGCGTGGCTAAAAAATGTCTAATTTACTTCGTTTAATTCCAAAAGACGTAAAAATTGATAAAAACATTATATACAATTTAAAAAATTTACATATAAATTAACTTGTAGCCATATATTTGACGACCGCTTGGCGCAGTGGTAGCAAAACTGCTTTCTGCGCGAAGGATCATGGGTTCGATCCCCACACAGGAAAAATATATTTGTAATTTACATTTGTATTTTTCTGGGGTCTGGTTGTTGCTTTGTATTGTATGTATGTATTTACAAAAGAAAAGTATGTGTATGTAATTTATTCCGTTGTCTTGCCATAACACAAGCCTTAGCTTGGAACTAGATGGCGCTGTGTATAAATGTCCTGAAAATATTTATTTATTTTATTTATTTCTATAGGTATTTAGCTTGTTCAGTGCAAATCATATTTTTGCAATTCAGTCTTCTATATTACATACATTTTGATTAACTTGCTTCTTTTCTTTGCAGCAGGCATTTTTAATGAGCGGAATTGAATGAATTCTTACAATCCTCTTGCTCGTTCGCCAGCGATTCTATAAAAAAGCAAGCATAATTTGAAATATGTCATTGTTAAGTCTCAATTTTCAAGGAACATTTAATTTTATGAGTACTTCATTAAATTATAAATTATAATTTTCAATATGTAGGACCTTCTGTTCTACTACTCTAAAGTTGTACAATAAATAAAGAATTAACTATTTAATCGTCCCTTATTTTAAATTCTCTTTTTCTACTAGGTTGCTTAGTAGAAATAACTTTTACTTAAATGATAAGATACACTTTATGCCTTTATAAAATGTATATTATATGTCGCAGAGGGTGACATCCTAGTAGTTGTAGTGACGCCGAGGTAGTGATTGTTTGCTTCATGAAGGTTCTCTCTAAGGTTCTTTATAAGTAAAACTACATATTCACGGCATATAATAATCCAATATCTAATATCACAATTTTTACAATGCTGACGTTTTTATAGCAATTGAAAAATTCCACACAATTCTTTTAAGTTTGAATTTAAACATTCTTATAAAGCTAGGAGGTTCGACTATTAACTAACTAACTATTGAAATAGTTTTCACTATCTTGATTATTCTTTTCGTCCATCTGCTCCAATATATATAAATTGTAAGATTCTATGATGAAATGTGTAAATAAAAAGTTCACTAAATGTAGGTACAAGGTACAGACAATTAAAAAACTACAGCATACAATATAATTTTTAATTGTAATACTGTATCGATTCGAGAAGTTCATTAATTAACTTCACACAGAGTAATACGTATTTTGAGTTAGCGCAAAGAAATGTTTCAATTATTTTTTTTATAATTTAGAAGTCCAAGTAAATGTTCAAACAAACTTATCATCACAAAACATTTTAAAATTACAATTTAACCAAATAAACAATAACGTGACACTGGTTTCTAAAATAAAACAGAATTATTAAATCTGTGTGAGGTGAATTTATTTTTAGTACCGCAATTTCAGGTCGGTTTGTTTTTGTCACAAAATATTTAAATTTATTACAATTATGCCCGAACATACGAATTGTAGAATTGAGAAACCTCCTCCTTTTTTGAAGTCGGTAGTTTCGTAGTATCTGGTCTACCTACCATTATCAGCCATAGCATCATCTTTGAAATAGCCACCCGGGTGTTATCTTATTTCTATTGAATCATCAAAATCGTTACATAAACGCCAAAGTTATCCCACAACAAACAAGCAAAAATTCTGTTTTAATTTTAACTCTGCCATGTCTGTCACAATGTTGCGCTGTCATTTAATGCACATAATTTTAATTAGTTTTTTTAAGTTAATATCTTCGAGAAATTTCATTTTGTTTTTAATTGATTTTGAGGTATATAAATGTGCTGTAGGTTCTAGGTTTTGTTGTATAAACTGTAATTCGAAAATGCAGTTCCTCTTCTTGTGTCTTTTTATAACGCTGGCTCAGTCGCAAGGTAAATATAATTAACAAATTGTATATAGCTCTAATATTTTTCTTGAATTTTAAAACTTATTCTGTACATCTATACATATATTAAAACGTAACGAGTCGCTGTCTGTACTTGGA
>JADANM010001663.1:8104628-8115904 GCA_026213755.1 Eurema hecabe | reverse complement strand
TTGTCTTGCGTAGTTTTTGTATCATTATAAATTCTTATATTCTTATTATTTTTGTATCATTGTCATAGTTTTGTAAAACGGCTAGCCGTAATGTAATGCAGCGGATTATACAATCCGCCTGCGACATATACATAGTAATGTATCATATTAAATAATAATATTATACTACTATAGCAAGAAGGGATCAGAAAGATTATAAGAAAAAATTCCAGTCATTATATACCCGATAACACGTTTTTTTAATATGTCAAGGGAATTTAAACCTTACAGAACGTCATAGAAGGTTCCTGTTGACCTAGAACTATAAAATTTGGCAAAAATAATTTTTAAAGACTACTAAATATAAACCTTCAGCTACTCACTTCACAAACACTTTTATCCCGATCCATACTGCACATGTTGTAGCCTTCCTTGTAAGCGAACCTTCTTCTTTCAAACATCTGTTTGCAGGTCTTGTCATCCAGAACTGTTATTTGTATCACCCTTAGGTCGTCAGCATTTAATTGAACGGCCTAAAATGAAAGATTTTCTAGTTTACAATTTGAAACTTTTGATTTTTTTTTCTTTCAGCTAAAACTATTTTACACTTATTTTCTTTACTTCTAATAAAATTATTGGTAGATACTTAGATATATTTCTACGGTGTCTGATCTTAATAGCTTGGATGGCTTACAAATATTATATTTATGAGAGGCTTACTTTTAACTAGCTAAGACTAAGTCGTTTGACATTTAACATTTGAGGCTTACCTGATAGATATGGTTTTACCCTATCCGTTTGAAGATAGCAAAGTTACATTTATCATAAAAAGAGTCATAAAAACAGTTTGGCAATACACGACATATATTCATACTACTTAATATTATAAATGCGAAAGTAACTCTATCTGTCTGTCTGTCTTTCCATCTCGCTAAAACTATTGAACCGATTCGAACGAAATTTGGTACACATATGGTCCAGAGCCTGACAAAAACATTTTTAACTGGAAAAAAGGGGGAAGGGCGGTCAAAGTTTATATGAAAGTCCACGCGGACGGAGTCGCGGGCAGCAACTAGTAATAATAAAACTCAGTAAAACTTACATCATTTTCATATCCCCAGCCAGTAACAAGACTTTCATTGTTCGGTTTTAAAAACTTATCATCAAGATCAATCGGTTGGACTTGGTTGTTAAATTCTATTGGCTTTGCGACTTTGATGAGAGCGATGTCGTCCTCGCGAGAGCGTTGTGTGAAGTTCTTATGAACTATAGTCGAGCTCACTTTATACTTTGTACCACCTGAACTCAGTCTAGTTGACCCAACTACGACTAGGATATCCGAGGACTCTACCCTAAAATTATAAGAGATTAAATTTTAAATAATAATCTTTCAAGTAAGGTTTAAACCAGGTTTTGGGTAGTATTTTTGTCCTTCTATTCACGGGGGCCCGCATTACTGCAGTCAGAATTCAGGTCAGCTTAGGCCCGTACTACGTAATAACTCACCCCCCTCGAGGCAAGTGGGTATCCGTTAGTGGATTTCTCCCCGCCAAAGAAAAGCATTCGGTTGGGTTCGAATTATTATACTTTAGGACGCTTTTCATTACCGCAGCTCCATCTAGTTTCACGTTAAGCAGAGCTTGTATTATGGCAACTAGATAACTGATAAATGACATGTCCATAATTTTCTTTATAAATACAAGATTTAACACGCAAACCCAAAAAGATACAAATGTAAATTGTATATTTCCTGTGTGGGGATAGAGCACTTGTTAGGGCAGACATTTATGTTACCATTGCACCAAGCGGCCGTAAAATTATAAATCAAATGAATACGTAAATGTTTAATCTTACGTAGTGGCGCATCTAGCCGAGGTAAGGATCCATTGCTTTCCAATGACGGATCCGCCACAGAAGTGTCTGTTTTGCTCAGCGATGCTCCGAAGAGACGCCTGCCAACGGAACACCCCGACGGGTGCACGAAAACCGCCAAAAATAGCTGGCGTTGACTTAGGCTTATCTAGAACAATACGATTAGTATTAAAGAAGCGAGACTTATGAGCACTTAATATATTTTTTTATACATAAAAGCAGGCAAACTAGCAAGAGGGGTACCTGATCGTAAATAACCACCTCCGCCAATTCAAGAGTCTCACGAATATGTTGCAGGCTTTTGAAAATGGAATAAGACTTTTTTCTTGTTCCAGATTAGAAATATATTCCAGATTTTAGCTGGAAAGACTTCGCTTGGTAAACTGTTCCTTATGAAATGGGTATATGGCAAGAAGTTGCGAGAGAAACGCACAGTACTAGGTGGCCAATTATCCAGAAGGTGAAAATGAAGATATTAAAGTAATAATTATATGAACTATATGTTTATGTACTTACCATCCGCAGACGCCAAAGCGAAGAGAGCCAATATATATAAGAACCACATTTTGATAGAAACCCTTGTCTTAGAAGAATAATGCAGCAATAGCCGAATACACCACTTTATATACTCTAAAATTAATCAAAAATTAATTAAGTCTTGATGATAGTAAATTAATACCTAGAGTATCTAGACGGGACTTGTGACGATTGCTTTAAAAAAATGGAGTCATCAAAATTTTCCGCATTTATGTGCTTTGGCCTTAAAACTAATTTAAATTAGGTTGGTTGGTTAAAGTGATAAAGTAATTGCTGGCCAATATTCGTCGCACCAACTTGGAATTCAAATAAATTTTATATTATCAATATTTTACTCTTTCTGATAGTTGTTAGAATAATTTTAAAATATTTTTTTATTTGTTAATAACAAAATTACAATTGAAAATTTTTATTTTCTACAACTTTCATAAGAGGTTTTTTGTAGTACTTTCCGTTTCTATAAAATAAAAAAAAATATTTTGGGTTTTTTTTTCACCCTTTCTCGGGGGTAAATTAAAAAAAATCTTGCAAAATTTTTAGAGTTCTTTCTAACATAATTTAAAAAAATCAAGCCTCAAATTAGTATTTAAAGCCTTATTTTCTGTGACCTACCTGATTACCAGCTATTGATAATAGCCAAAGTCACTTAAAAGGGTTAAAATTATGGGTAGATACTTAAATATGTTTCTATGAATTCTGAGCTTCATAGCTTAGATGGCTATTAAATATTTTCTTTATAAGAGGCTTACTTTTAACTAGTTATATCGTTATATCTCTAAACACAACATCCAACCCAAAGGTCCGAAGAAAGTGTGCTTTCAAAACAACAATATTATTAGGTTAATAAATTATTATTTATAATGTATAGAAAGACTGTAGCCGATCTCGAATTATAAGTGTTGTAGCTAACAGGTCTGTGTTTTAAATGGAGTTATTTAGATAAATTTATTGTTTATTTAATGTTTCGAAAAAACAGTAATATTCGTTTTAATAACTTTTATCTGTAATTCTATTTTGGTAATGATAGTGTAAATGATATACATAAAAATTACAAAATAAAATGAATACTGAGCACATCCTTTTTATGTACCTATTTCTTAAATAAAAGAATAATTTTTATTTTATCAAATGAGCTTTATTTTAATCTTAGTAACTAAACAAAGTTTATATAAAAAATACAATAACTTCTTAAGTGGGTAGTTAGGTCCATATTAACTTTGATTAAAAAGATCGTGTAATAGTACGTGCAATAAAAAAGAAGAAAGAAGCATAGAGGAACCCATTAGGCATATTAATCTATATTTCAATTTAAGACAAAATTTCATAATTTCCCACAAACACGGTAAAATATTTTAAAATAATATATAGAAACATTGTTTTCAAAGCAAGGAACATAAAACCTCCCCCATATTCATAGCGGAGGTTTTGTGTAGCTTATCAAGCTTAATTTTTTACAAAAATGAAATAAATATATTATGTTAAAATTCTAATTACCTATGAAAAGATAAACCTTTTTAAAGGTTTTTATTTTTGTAAAAAAATATTTTATATTGATTTGACAAGCGTAATCATTCACGGCTGATAGACACTGTCAGCGAAACCATATTTGTACGTACATATTGTATTTTCGGCTTATTTTCTAGTTCACGACGTTCCGTCTATATTATTCTTTTAGTATAAGATATCGGAGCAGATGGACGAAAAGAATAATCAAGATAGTGAAAACTATTTCAATATTAGTTAATTAGTCGAACCTCCTTGGTTTATTAAAATGTTTAAATTCAATTTTAACAGAATTGTATGGCATTTGTCGGTTACTATATAAACGTCAGCATTGTAAAAATAATCGCATATGCGATACTAATTAATCGACCAGAATATACACCGTGAATATTTAACTCTGAAGTTTTACTTATTAAGTACCTTAGTAAGAGCTATCATGAAGCAAACAATCATGACCTCGGCATCACTACAAGTACTATGACGTCACTCTCTGCGACATATATCTTATATATAATATAAAAGAAAGTCGTGTTAGTTACACCATTTATAACTCGATAACGGCTCAACTGATTTAGCTAAAAATTAGTGGGGATGTAGTTTAGAACCAGGAAAAGGACATAGGATACTTTTTATCCAGTTTCTAGGGGAATAAATTTTTTATGAAAGTAAACGCGAACGGAGTCGCGGGCAACAGCTAGTATTTTATAAATTGCAAAGCCCTTACTGTATTTGCCTTCTAAAGTGGCTCTTGAATTTAAGCTTACAAACGTGAACAGTATCAAACAAACAAAAAAATAATTAAAGGCCATGTGCGACATGTGCCATGACAAATCAATTATATTATTATCTTTAGGTAATATCATTTGACAGTATCAATAGTGTTATTTACGACGACGACTTAATACAATCGCATGCAAAATATCCAAACTATGGTCTTATTTACATCCTTTTATCTCTTCCCTTCTACGTTGAAATTACTACCACTGATAACATGATGAAGAAAATATACACAATTTTAAAAGTACAATTGTTTATTTCATGTACAAGAAGTTTTATTTAATTTTATTTGAAATCCATTTTTTGTATTCATAGACGCGTACATACAGGTTGGGTAAATGAACGGTACAAAACACGGGATACGAAGCTATCCCCACCAGTTCGTTGTCCATTGTCATCAGTGCTCCTCCGTCGCCCTGTGTACACAGCACGCATTAGCGTCTTTACAATACTTTCATCACTTAAGAGCTGTACATGATTACCAGCTATTGATAATAGCCAAAGTTACTTCAGTGTAATGTAACATATACACATATCTATCAGTGTAGAGACACTACTACAAAGTATCCAAATCTATCCAAACCTACAAAAACGTGTGCTTTGTCAACAACATACTTATCAGATTGATACGTAGAGAAATATTTTATAAGATTTACTGATAAAAGTAACAATAGCTTCAGCCTCTATGCTATATAAACGAACTGTAACTCAGCCTTTCTTACAGCGGTCAAAGTTTATAACTAAGTTTTTGAATATTTACCCTGCAAATGTCTCCTTGACCTTGTTTGTACGCACAAATTTCTTTATCCGTAATTTGGCTTGTAGGGTAGTATTTCTTTAATTCTGTTTTTCTACAATCGTCTGTTGATAATGTAGTAACATTAGTCTCTTGAAGAGTTCTGCTATAATATCCATTACCCTGAAAGTTGAAGAAAATAGTAAAGACTCCTTCGATAAAATTACCCTCTCCTCAACTCTATCAACTCGAAAAAAACCTAAAACATTTTTTGTAAATTGCAACATACGTCTGTAAAATCCCATCCCGACACGACACACGTTGATCCACCAGGTGTGTTACTTTTAGGAAGGCTAATGGCGGAGACCTTGTCATTGAACACGATATCAGTTTTCATTTTAAGAAGACCAAGGTCATTTTCAACTTCGCGAAGCCCATTGCCATCGTGAATTATAGTTTGTGCCACTTCGTACCACGTTCCGTTGTAACCAAGATAAATAGTTCCTGTGACGACACGTATCTTATGACTGCGTCTACTGTAACAGGAGAAATCTGAATGAATTTAAATAAATTTGCGTAATCTTTTTCAAGTTTTTATTGCGTTTTTTTTATTGCGGAACAATAAGCTTTCTTCGATTTTCATACTTCTCAAGACATCGACCCGAAGTGATAACCCATTTTGGGTTCAATATGGCGCCGGTGCAAAAATGTTCATCTTTATCATAAACCACATCGTGCAGGCGGAGAGATACTTGAAATGGTTTCCCACCTTCGGCGACGTCTTTAAAATCATTGTAACCTAAAAATTTAAAGCAGTTAACGATAAAGTGTATTCCGCTTACCGGTGTAATAAAACTTAAATATTTTTATGTACATAAAAACTAATTCCTTTATGAACTTTCTTTGTATTTAGTATAACTACCTGAAGAGTGGTTCACAATTTGCAAGATTTTTTTTGTTGAATAAGAACGTGTTACAAAAAAAGCAGTTCAGTTTATAAAATGATTACCTACTCTCTTATTAATAACATTGTGGTTTTAGAGTAAACGATTACTAGTCCTTAATAAATAAAATGAAAAGCCAAGTATTACAGTATAAAAGATTCAATAGCTACCTGACACGTTACCCAGACCCACTGCGAGACATACGAACCAGAAACGAAACATGTTCACATCAAACCTTAACCGTGAATAACACAGTAGCTGAGAATTGAATAATTATATGTAGCGATGTCAAACTTATATTCATAGATTATTTACACGTACCTACAAGACAATTAATATGCTAATGATTTTCCTACAAAACATTTTTGTGGCTTTTTCCCCATTAAATTTGGATGGTTGGATACAAATAACAAATAACAATTATGTATCTCTATAGTTATTTATGGCCTTAAAAAATTTTTTAGGTATACTAAATTTATATGTATATACTTTTTACACGTGCCGATGGTATTTTCGGCGATAAATGAGCTCCCCGAGTGGGTCTTCCCCGTTGGATACAATCCGGAGGTCTTCAAGTGTCGGGTGAACAGGTTTTTGGGCAAGCTCCATCGTAGACCGCAACGTCGCTAACCGCCATGCGACCCGTGGTCAAGCGCAAGCCAACAGTATTAAAAAAAAATAATAAGGTATCCTAGCAACAAAACTACGCAGTCAAAATACTAACCTCTTCAATTTTTTTCCTTGTTTAGATCAGGCGGTAGAAGAGGAACTCAGAAGCTTGGGGTACAATCCAGCATCCTGGGTGAAGTTGATTGGACGTAGGAGACTGCTCTCGGTACCCCTCTTTTTACAGGGGTACGTGGTTTCACCCCAATGCAGGTGTGGCACGCGCAAGGGGAGTGGAACGTCACACACTTCGAAAGTTGGATCGGGCATTGTATACCATTCTGTGTTGGGGCGGCGTTGATAGCCTCAGTCATCAGAAGGCCGTTGGCTAACTTTAGTGTCCTGGCAACAGGAAGTCTCGCCACCACATCATAAAGTGGCGTGAAGCAAAGCGTGGGGCTAAAGCCAGTTGGAGTCCATAACGTATAGTCAAAAAAAAGTCTAAAAATATTTAATATAGGTAATATTTTTTATTTTATATGTAGTAGAAATTCTTTCTATTTATTTATGCCATTGAAGGCTTTATCAAGCAAGCAACTTTTAATGAAATACACGAAAGTAGTTAGGCAGTGTTTACAAAAAACACTATAGAATGACGTCTATCTATCTATAATATTATAAAAATGAATCCCAAAATGTGTTGGTAAGCGCATAACTCGATAACAGCTGAACCGATTTAGATAATTTTTTTTAGAATAATCCTGGATGTACGATGATGGTTTTTAAGCAGTAAAAAATAAGCGTAGGGTATAAAGTTTCGGGCAGGATTAGGACAGCGTGAAAGAAGTCACGTTGGGCCGGCTAGTTTAGTATAAAAACAAAATAAGTACATGTAATAAAGCAACACATTATACAAGGCGGTCTTATTGCTAACTAGCAATCTCATATCAGAAGATACACAAAATAGAAAATAAAAAAATTAAAAACAGTATGTTTAATCAAAACTTAAGGCTAATATTAGAAGGAATGGTTTTATTGTGAAGTGTTGTATGTGAAATAAGAATCGATCAAATATTTGTCATCAATAGTTAATTAACAATATCTACAATATTAATAACTAGTTAGAGTCTTACCACAAAGCACTTTAATCATCATTGCATACTATATTATTATGTATGCTAAAATTATAAGGCTGAAGAGTTTGTTTATTTGATTGATTTTTAGACGAGTATCAGAAACTACTAGTTCTAATTGAAAAAGTAACTTAGGTTTAAGGTTATATAACACGCCGCGTGCCTGCGTCCAATATAAGCGAAGTCTGAGTGTTGCACAAACAGAAAAAAAAAATATATTTAATTATTAATTTATTTTAAATTATATTTTGCGCTGTGTAAATAGTTCAAGGTGCCCAGAAAATATGTATTAGAGAATTATTTCTCTTCAAATAATCTTAAAAAACGTCCGCGACGGTATATGCCTACATGCATCTTGTAATGTCTAAGGTTGACCTATTTTTTTGAAAATCAAATTCGTTCGCACTAAAAATTTATTTTCTAATAGAAATCGACGGTTATGGCGTCTCGAGCATTGCTAGTTAATAATAATAAACATTCTTTAAAGGAGGTATACGTAGCGTCACGAATCTTTAGCGCTGAACGAAACCTGCACAGAAATCAAAAATAAGGTATCGAGGGGACGGCACGGCGCGCAGGGCGCGTGATCGTCGGGTGCGCGAGCGTTGATTGGTTCCCCAGTCGTGTTGTCTTTCTCGCACCAATACGTCAATTACGAGCGCGATTCTACTGATGCGCAGCTATTCTCGTCCAGCGCTAAACATCCGTGACGCGACCTATACACTTCTTTATAAGTAAGTATAGTTCTTTATAGTAAGTAAAAAACTAGAAAAAAATAAAAGGACATACAGCAAATGTTTGTCGACCAGAGGTGGGCTTCCCTTTCAGTGATATCTGACAGGCAACCTTTTGCACGAAATAGATATATTCTTTTGTAAAAGAACAATACGAAAATTTAAAAACAAATAAGTAATTAATACAAGTAATATAACTCTCAGTCGAGCCTAATAGATACAATTTTATACCTAATATTTATTTTTAGCGTTGACAAATACAAATAATATTTAACTAGGTACAAAATTTATCTTTTTCTGATATTATATTTTTTCTAAAATCTTCCCATGTTTGATCAGATGGTAAAGTATCTATTGTTAAATTTATTTGATTAGAATTACCATAGAATTATAAACATCAAGTGTTAGTTTATTATGAGAAACTTACCTACATCGACTGAATCATGAATGCCTAAAATAATAGAAATTACATTTTTTTAATTCAATATCGAGATCAAATCCTGTCTTCTGTTGACTGTTGATGTCTGTAAATGAATGCCTAAGTTCTGAAAGCTTGTATGTATGTATGTAGGCTTAAGAAACCCTTTTTGGCGCCAAGAATTTAACAAGTGCTACAGCACGCGATACATAGCACTTGTAATTTGTAAAAGTATTCTAATCCACATCGACGCCGTTGACGGGTCGACGATAAAGCTTGGTAAAATATTGTTACCCCTACTCTTTCAACACAAACTGTTTGTTTACTATACCATACTACTTTTTGTATAAATGGGGCCGTCCGATACCTTTCCTTGAATAGTACGGACCTCTCGAAATAAAAGAAATTGTTAAGGAAGAACATATTTTCATTCACCATGGCCAACTATGAATTTAATGACGTCAGCAACGCGGACGTCATCCCTACTAAATACAACACCGCGTCGTTATATATGAAATTCATCATTCCACAGCTTAAATACAACAAGAAGAAATATAGGCTTTGCTTTTTAAAAAATATATGTGATTATTGATGGAATAGCATCGTTAATAAAAGAAGCAAAACACGTCACATACTCCACATGCTTTACTTTATTTAATTGTTATTGAACGAATTACAATTCAATAATATTTTCATAACAATACAACAAATAACAAATAGTCACAAAAGACTAGTTAAGAAGTTTTTCGTTACGTCTACTTCTTGACCATTTGGTCTCGGATCCAAGGCAGGTAGGCGGATACCCTGGTGTAAATAGAAGGATAAGTCGGAGTGCAGGTATAGCTGAACGATACTATTGCCACTAGCTTGACATCTTTGATTACCGGTCCACCATCATCGCCCTAGAAAGCAGAAAACTTATTTAACAAACTTCCTGTTGTCGCGACTTCATCCTCTTCGATTTCTATTCTAATCAAAATATTGCAAACCAATATTATAGCTAGCAGATATACCTATACCGTCACGGACTCTTTCTTGGATCAGCTTTCTCAAAAACAAACAGCTTTAAATATAAATATAGCTTGCAAATAAAGCAAATGTAAAAGAAAAAAAACGGCGTTAGTTTTTTAACACTCTGCATTATATATTATGTTAAATTAATGTTGTTTGTCAAATTATATTTTTATTTAATTATTGTGCTACGTTACTTTTGTCAAATATGACTATCAAATATACTAAATATTCAAGTCAAGCAAGAAAATAATTACAGCTCCTTTCACGTACTTACTTTACAAACACCTCTATCCCTATCCAAACTGCACATGTTAATGCCTTCTCTGTACATAAACCTCCTTCTTTCTAACTTCTGCTTGCAATCTTTGTCATCCAAAACTGTAACTTGTGTCATACGCAGACCGTCGGGACTAATTTGTGTCGCCTAAAAATATAGATAAATATAAAAAAAAATGATTAAAGATAATTCTTCGGATATTATTTTATTGTGACAAAGTTTTCTGGAATCTATTATTTCTGGTAAACATGTTACACATATTGAATTGAATTTTGAAACTTAACATCTTTTCCTTACTCCATGTCAAATTTTAATAATAAATGTTTATAGGTTTTTGTGGTTTATATAACTATCAAATGCTCGAAAGGAGGGATTCCCTAGCAATATTCTTTAATTTTTAACTATGCGGTAACTCTACGGGTACTATTCTTAGTTAAGCAACACATTGGATACACTATTACGAATCATAACTTACATCATTTTCATAGCCCCATCCAGTAACAATGGTTTGATTATTAGGTTTAACAAACTTATCATCTAGTTGAATTGGTTGTACTTGTTTATTGAATTCCATTGGTTTTGCCACTTTGATTAGGGCGATGTCGTTCTGGAGAGGGCGTTGCGTAAAGTTCTTGTGAATAATGGTCGAGTTTACTTTATACGTCGTACCCCCTGAACTCAATCTAGATGTTCCCACTAAGACTTGGATATCCGAAGGGCGAACCCTAAAAATTTATAAGGTAATA
>JADANM010001663.1:8090106-8102957 GCA_026213755.1 Eurema hecabe | reverse complement strand
AATTTAGTTTTCTTATTTATGAGTATTTGCCTTGAAACTAATATATTATATTAAGTAAATTGTAATAAAGTAATATGCCTACTATGCGAGTTATAAAGGACTAGGAGTTATTTTTGATACCTTTGGGCTGATCTTCTGTTTCTTCTTCAATTTATCTCGAATATAGTATGTGGTGTCATACTTCCTATCAATGATATTATATAATAGATTTTTAATACTCATACAAATCAACCGAAAAAAGTGCTCTGCACAGCAGCGGCAGCACACATACATACAAGTCAAAAAGATAGAAAAAAAATAGTTTTGTCAGTTGCGCTTGAATGCACCGGCAACCAATTACCTAACGGTAAGACGTACTAATTAGGACATTTTTGCGTCTTCCAAATTTGCGCTTATAACATATCTATTTAATATAATTTAACATAATTAATATAATTTAAAACAAATTGTTTATTATACTTGAATATGGAATCTATCATTTCGTTTTTTTTTTTCGTTTTTTTTTTCGTTGTATGTATATTGGGAAGGTGCCTTACTTTTAATACTTACTGAATACAATTTTACAGGAATTAATTGTAAAAAAAATCAAATATCGCACCCGATATAAAAAGTGAATTATTAAAACAATAAACTCTGAAAAAATTGCTTTATTTTCTTCTATATATAAAAATATTTCCGTAGCTCTATAAAATAAAAGATATAATACTTATATTTATAAATATAACAAACGTTATGTTTCAAAATATTGGACGCTATACCACTCTCTCTTTCCTTCTAATTTTTAATATAAAAATTATGCGGACTCTTTCACGCATCTTTATCGGATAAAATACACCTTAATATAGTCACTAATTACAATATCAGTTCAATATTACAATCATAAGCCATTTGCTGATCCATTTTTAAACTAAAAACCACGATTTTAACAAGTCCTCTGATAGATTAGCCTTTTTGTAAGGAAATATGGTACTTTCATTAAAAATAATTGTATAATTAAATTCATCAAATGTTTGTTAATTTCACTTTAATATTTACAAAGGTTTATTAGAAAAAATTCTGGAATATTCTTTTATATGGATGTTATTGTTTTTAGCGGTAAAAGATAATTGCGTACAAATAAAAAAAAAACTATTGAGAAACATCCTCATTTTTTGAAGTCGGTTTGTAAATAAATTGTATTAAAAAGAATTAATCTGGAAATGGAAATAATCTTTTTCTAGATTTCTGGATTAATTTTTTTTTTATACAATTAGTCTTATTCTGGAAATCTATTTTTTTCTTTCGAGTTCATTTTCTATTTCTGATTCAGTTAGAACCAAAATTATTTATATAGTAGGTTATTAATTTGCCCTATGATAAATTTTTGATTATAATTAATATTTTAAACAAACACCAATAAGAGTGTTAAAATCGTGGCATTTAGCTGATAAGAAATTTTAGCTTTAATCACAAAACAATCTCAAATCTTCAACATTCCTGTGGCACATTATTTTAACGTAAATAAAATTAAACCTATGCTATGTGAGCTCATTACTGTATTAAAAGTACTTGTGCCCTTATATATTATAATTTGTATTAACCTAAATAAATTGAAGCTGCTTTAAAAAATATATGAAATTGACTTTTGTAAAATTAAAAAAAAAAGTTCTATTTCAATTCAATAATGTTCTCGAACTTTTATATTGCTTTAGAAACATTAAAAATGATTTAAGTCATGCTTAAAAGTTGCAAAAAGTTTTTTCAAAAAAAAAGAAATAAGAATATGGAATTATAGTCTACACAAAATATATATATAACTACAGAAAAAAAAATCTAAAAAATATAACGAACATAATTATTACGTATTGCAACAATACAAAAAATATTGCTTATAGCAATCCTTATATAACACTGGGCAGTGAGGACTGGTCGATTTAACTATACGCGTAACTAAACCCGTAAAATCTTAACTACCCATAAATTATAACATCTCGTGAGATTAAACTTTTTAAACTTAGCATTTACGAGATCCACTCAATGATATTATATTAAATATATTATATGTTATTAGCGATAAATTTTGAATACACAAAAACATCCTAATTAGGACGTCTTAACTTTAGGTTGCCGGGTTGTTTATTTGCATTAAGGCACAAAAAACTATCTCTTTTTTTCTTGTTGATTTTATCATTTATCTCTTTTTCATCGTTTTGCTCGTATGTATGTGTGCTTTCGCTGCTGTGTGGACACTTTCCGGTTGATTTGTAGGTGTATAACATATCTTATTAAATATAATATCATTGGCTAAGATATTTAATTTATCGAATTGAATCTACTGTAGTTGTTTCGTTGACAATGCATCGACAGTTCATAATTTCACGAGAAATTGTAATGTACAGGTATTTATTATTTAACGGCGACACGTTCTTATCAATTATAATATTATAATTATTGATAGACCCTTGATGGGGTTAACCGCTATAAGTATAAAAACACCTGGAGTTTTTTTTAAATACTACTTAAAGGTCTCATTGAATAAAATATTACATTAGGAAGAAATTTTCAAATTAAATAACGGAATAGTATACGCTATTCCAAGCGCTTCGGGATTCCTTCTAGAAAATTCTTTAACAGTCGTTATTTCATTCCAAGAAAATTGAAAATTAGAAAAAAAATTAATTAAAAAAGTAAGTTAAAGAAAATAAAGTAATACATTATTGAGTAAAAAATAGATTTTTTAAAACATACGTATTATGTTTTAAATTAAAATAGAGAAATATTAATTTAAAATTAATTTAATGTTAGGTAGTAACAGACTTCTTTTTGAAATATTTCTGTAAATTACTTTTGGTTGAAGGTCAACACTATACTAACTACTTTAGTGAGACAAGGTTTTCCCCATCAAAGAACATTATAGAATATTAAAAAAATACATGTATGCACTTTTAATTATTTTAAATTCTTATGTCGCAGTCAACTATCTTAATTTGCCGTTTAATCAACAGCCTAGTCTCATATCTAAATAGCGTCTAAGCGTCCTCATATTCAGTCATTACATGAACCATCTAGGTGATTTGGAACAAAAATGTACCCCTGACCAAACGCTGAGTTACGTTATAATACCAAAGAGCGCATTGACAGCGCCTTGTCCCACGCTAAGCAGAGCTTGTGCTCTGGCATATAGGTAACGGATAACTGACATATAGACACATTTTTTTGTAAATAATAATATCGAATAGTAGTTGTTAAGTTAGAACAAATATTATTAGAAGTGCGGAATCCCAAAATTAAATCGACAAGACCTTAGCAAGCCAGCCATTTAGAAGAGTTAGACGTTTCTCAAAACATCAAATTAACCTACTTGACTGCGACACATACATAAAAACTCACGTCCTATATACAGTTTAAAATTAATTTATCAAAATAAAAATGATTATTGGAATCTGATAATATATGGAATTGATTTACGGAACAGAGTAATATATCGATTTACAAATAATACAACAATTAAATCTGAAAGTCATACCTTCAGACTGTACTTACTTAAACAATATCATTAAGTATCTAATAATGGCAAAATATTATGTACATTTTTCAAAAATGCCAATCGAATTCTTTATACAAATTACAAAATATATACAAAACTGCGCAAAACGGTTCTTAATACATTTCAAAAAGCTTTGTAACACACTCTTAATTCAAATTCACACAATTATTGCCACACGCAAATTCGGCCTGTATTTTTGAGCTTAAAATCTTTTAAACTGGCAAGAGTCATTTGTCAAGAGTATTTTTTAATTAAAAAAAAAAAATATTCAGTATATTGCGCAGTGTTCGATTTTTAAAATAATTAATGTTTAACTATTCAAGTTCATTCGTAATTGAGCTTGTCATTAGAACAACTTATTATTAATATTATTACATACGAGAAATAGCTAAAGCTTATAAAATAGTCATACATATTTATAAATCACTTACTTATTGTTCCCTTTGCCTCGAGTTTATTGTTATAGTATGTATAATAAAAGCGCATGGCAGTGTACAAGTATAATAATGACTGTTTAAAATGTTAGTTTCCACTAGCGTCTATCTCATTCGCACTTACGATCAACATACCGGAGCGAGCGAGATGCAACTTAACAACACGCCATTTTGAATTCACCGCTGTTTTAATGCCAAGTCTGACATATGAATTAAAATTATACAAATTTAAGGTGATTTATTTCATGATTGCTTTTTGTTTTTGTTTATAAATATATAAAATGGTATAAACGTAAGTTATTTCATAATTTATTTTTTTGTTATTTCATTGAATTTTAATAAATAGCAGACATATTTAATATTTCAATATGAATTTGAACGTGTTTCATTCATTATTAAGGTTACTAATTTCAATAGATCTACCTTTAAGGTTAGATGCTACAAAATTAATAACTTAAATATTAGATTTAGATCACTTATAAAGTTTAAGTATAAAACAATGCTACAATAGCAAACTTATGTAGCAAATAACTAGATTGTCGTTGAATTATAAGCACAATATATATTGGCACCGAAGTACGAACGATTCGTTCGGATTTGATAATGTGTTGCAGTCTTATATAAGGCGAGAAGCTTACAAGCGGTATATCACTCGAAGAACGTCTTTTAAAATAAAATAACCTATTTATTGATACAATTTTTTGAGCAAAATCTTGAAACAATATTCCTAGATTTCCAATTATAGAGAATAGTGCGACTCATTGGCGCACATTGCTGAATTATGCTAAAGATGAACTTTGAACTTTTGCTCGATTTAGCGAAGCGTTGCTGTAGTTCATTCAACATTTAGCATTATGCCGCATTATGCTTTAGTGCTATAATTGGAAAACTAGGATTGCATAGACATCGACGCACATTCTATTGTTGTCGAAACTTCTAGAATGTTCTAGAGTTAATGGTCGCCTCTCAGGAGTTCCATGAGAAGGTTGAAGGTTGGCGCTTCGCCATCCTTCTTGTTTGTTGGATTCAGCATCTCCTTGCCAACTTGCATGAAGAACTGGAAATGAAAATTTAAACAAAAATTAATAAACTATAAAAATCAAATAAATTCGATCCGTTTTTTTATAGTTTTATATTTATTAAGTACAACCGTCAACCACATCATACATAATAATTAAATATACACAAGCAATTACATTAGGTAACAATTATAGGTGTAGATAATTTAGACCGAAAGCATATTTTTAAGACTTTATATTATTATTTATTAATTGAAGAATGTTTTTTGATGCTAAAAAAATTAAGCATAAAGAACCTATTTATTACCAAGAAGTGTTTGAACTATTTATAAAATA
This sequence comes from Eurema hecabe, assembly GCA_026213755.1. Classification (NCBI taxonomy): domain Eukaryota; kingdom Metazoa; phylum Arthropoda; class Insecta; order Lepidoptera; family Pieridae; genus Terias; species Terias hecabe. The sequence goes on along the minus strand of JADANM010001663.1, from coordinate 8,097,642 downwards.
ATTCATAATGGCCCTTTTAATCCGTTCTTTAAAGTTCAGAGAAGCCAGAAGTGTTACGTTCTTTTTTTTCCATAAAATGTGATAGTTGATTCGCTTACTCTAATTACCACCAGTATTGACTTTGAGAGTAGAAGCTAATAGCATCTCGCTCCCACTCGTACAGCTGGCGTATCCTTGCGCCTACAACTCCGCTAGAACCTCGTCTCGCTACCACTCACACAGTGCCCAGCTGGCGCGTCCGTGTTTATTGGTCGCGTCACGGATGTTTAGCGCTGGACGAGAATAGCTGCGCATCGGTAGAATCACGCTCGTAATTGACGTATTGGTGCGAGAAAGACAACACGACTGGGGAACCAATCAACGCCCCGCGCGCCGCGCCTTTACCTCGATACTTTATTTTTGACTTCTGCGCAGGTTCAGCGCTAAAGTTTCGTGACGCGACCTATACCTACAACGCCACCAGTGTGTCGACTCGCTCGCACTCACACATCTGCACCTTGTCTCGCTCGCATACGCCCAGCTGAAGCGTGCGCGTCTCGCACATCTACCTTTGTTGTCCCGCTCGCACGCGCGGGCGGCACAGTGTCTCACTCTCACCTGGCAGGTGCGCTGCAGCTCGGGGATGCGCAGCAGCAGCTCGCCGAACTTGGCGGGCGTGTCGGGCGAGTGCGCGCCCGTGTAGGCCTGCAGCGCCGCCAGCGCCTTCTCCTGCGACGCTCGCACTTTCTCCGCTTCACGCAACTCCGGCGCATCTAGCGATCGAATATTATACAATGTTTATCAATTACAAATCATCATAGGTCAATTTAAAGAAATAACGTTTGTTAATTTTCTGCACTTGTAATGGCACGCATCTTCTCCCTACCCCCCAATAACATCTTAGGCGGGCGGCATCTGAAAACCAGCGCTATCCTGAGAGTTCGCTCTCAGGATAGCATTAGCTGAGATGTCGCCTTTTGCTACGTTTCTGTTTGTATGTGTTAATTTTATAATGTTTTTAATTTGTATTTTAGTAGCAATAAACACTTTTTTATTCTATTTATTTATTTATTTATCAAGCGAAAGAACTACTTAGAACTTTTGAGAGTGCTCGATTGTGCTGTAGTTGAAACAATAAATGTTAAACATTATGCCGCATAATGCGCTCTAAAAAGTTAGTAAACTAGGTCAGAGAGCTGGAAGGTACCTGAAGTGAGCAGTACGATGACCTTGAGCGCGACGTACTCGTAGCGGTCCACCCGCAGCCTCCGCAGGTGATCGGTGAAGCTGAGCATTCTCTCTATGCACGGAGTTAAGCCGTACCTGAAAATAATAAATAAAGAAATAAATATTTTCAGGACATTTATACACAGCGCCATCTAGTTCCAAGCTAAGCCGAAGCTTGTGTTATGGCAACTAGAGAACGGAATAAATTACATATACATACTAAATATTACTTCTTATAAAGGAACCATTTCAGAAAATTTCAAAATATTACATTAACTAATGAAACCTATTTTGAGAGGCTTAGGTTACCTAGTCTATTGCTCTTAACTTTGTAATCTATTACGTTTTTAAGTTTTACGGTGTAAATTAATTTATTAATGAGAATTGTGCGTACGCGTTATTCTACATTGTAAAAATACTTTGCAAGTCTAAATGGTGTAAATAAATAAATATATATGACGTGTGTGGTGTGTAGTGTATGATGTTTTTTTTTATTATTTTCAGGACATTTATACACAGCGCCATCTAGTTCCAAGCTAAGCCGAAGCTTGTGTTTTGGCAACTAGATAACGGAATAAATTACATATACATACTTTTCTTTTGTAAATGCATTCATACAATACATAGCAACACCCAGACCCCAGAAAAATATAAATGTAAATTACAAATATATTTTTCCGGTGTGGGAATCGACCCTTCGCGCAGTAAGCGGTTGTGCTACCACTGCGCCAACGTGCACGTATTGTGTGTGGTGTGCGTGCACGTATTGCGTGTGGTGTCCGTGCCCGTATTGCGTGTGGTGTGCGTGCACGTATTGCGTGTGGTGTGCGTGCACGTATTGCGTGTGGTGTGCGTGCACGTATTGTGTGTGGTGTGCGTGCACGTGCAACGTGTGGTATGTGGTGCGGCACACGTACTTGGCGCTCTGCTGCAGCGAGATGCCGTGTCCGGCGCCGACGCGCACCTCGCCCGGCGTGCTCACGCCGCGGTAGCAGCACGACAGCACCAGCAGCTCGCACCAGCTGTTGATCAGCAGGCAGATCTGGTCGTCGATCTGTAACATCCCAATAAATATTTAAGACTGTATGTTATATTGTATAGGTACAGTAAATAGATATTAGAATATATAATGCTCAATAATCATATAAAATTCATTATAAACCATTTAAATTAAAAATAAACACTAAACTTAATTAACTTTTTAATGGTAAAAGGCGAATACTCTGTAACACTGATGAATATTAATTTAAGGTAGAAGTCATATTTGCTGTTAAATATTAAATAATTAAACTTTAAACTAAGAATAGCTTTATACTAGCCTCGCGCAGTTTCCGTTCCAATGAAAATATATATAATATATAATAAATATACTATCCTAAATGCATTTCATGCTGCAATCAATCAAAATACACACACACGCGCAAGTACGCACGCACACACGCTTGAACTTCCACATTCATAGTATAATTATTAAGGACGAAAAAGTCGTTAGTAGTAGGACGATACTCACGGATATGTTCTTGAAGAGCGGCAGGCTCTTGCACCACTTGACAATCTTGTACAGACGGTGGTCGGCGATATTACACAGGTCAGCCAGGAAGTCGGCGCTGGAGTTGTGCGGCGTGATGCCGCTGGCCGCCAGCAGCGGGTTGCTGCTCGGACACGCGCCCCCCGCGCCTCCCCCGCCGCCCCCCGCACCCGCCTTGCCCAGTCGGCTCAGTTCCGACTCGTTGTACTGCCAGAGGTGTTCTACGTCCATTATTTCCTGGGAAGAGTGATAAGGTTGCAGCTTGATTGTAGTACAGACTACAGTCAGCAGCAAAGGCTGCTGTCACATAATTTTTGCTGATTTATAACGCTAACTATAGACTATGTCTATAGGCATTATCTATGTATATTACCTGTGTATAGACAACATAAAAGTTTGATGCCTTAAAATGCTTTAAAGATCTATTATTTATGTACCGTCACCAAAAAAATATGTTCTTATAATTATATTTCATCAATTAAAAACAAATAAACACGTTAATAACCACGAAAACTTTACCATAACATGTAACCGTGGGTAAGACCCAATTGAATGAATTGCTACCTGTAATAACGGAGGAATGTCAGGCGTGAGTCGACTGTTGCTGGATTCACCTCGACTGTTGTATGACGCGGGGCCATTTACCTGCACCGTAACAATACATTTGATAAGAAAATCATGGAATAACATAATTAGGGTTCCATACTTAAAAATGATAAAAACTTAACCCTGATAAGACCATTTTGTTGTCTGTCCGTCCAAAAATCCTGTACCCAAATCTTGAAACACACACAATTTATAATTTACCAACACATAAATAAAACAGAAAAAGAGATACAGATACAACATTGCTCTATACAACTTTACCACTTAACATATTATGATTGCTCTGTTAATTTGGGTATAAATAACCCTAATTATTTGTCCAGACCTTCTCCAGAGCTGTCAAACTCCGCGAGTGTTTATGCTCGCCTGCATTCATGCATGTACTATACATATAAACCTATCTGATCTGCTCACACATGACAGGACACATGTTCCTGTCTCTATAGTGTAGTCTAAAGCTATACATACGCAGGTGAGGCTGGAGGCGTGCCGTAGCGCCGTGTGCGCGAGCGCGGGGTGCGAGGGGTGCGCGGGGTGCGCGGCGTGCGGCGCGAGCGGCGCGTGCAGCAGCGAGCCGGCGGACGCGGCGCCCGACAGCGAGTACGAGCACTGGTACGTGGAGCGGCCGCCGCGCGTGCGGTCCTCGCGGATCGCTGCCGGGTTAGAAAGGACTCTTTTTATTTTACAACCTTTTATTCAGCTTCACCAGTCCCGGGTCTGTTTGTTTGTATTTCTTTTTTATTCTATTAAGTGTTGAGTGACGAACTCCTGATTGTAAGAGAAACGCCAGCCCATAACCAATGCAATGCTTTGCTCAAGGCACTACATTGATGCTCCTCGCTTTAAGTCATTAGATTAAGACTCATTAGCCCAGTAATCAGGCTGGCTACAGTAGCCTTCAGACCGGAGCACTGTGACATTTGCATATCACGGTTCAGGCGGCTGAATGTCTGGCACAGTGGGGGTACCCACCCAGTCGGTCTCCTGCGAGAGAGACCTACCCCCGGTTAATGGTTTGTAATCAAATCTTACAAGTAAAATTTGACCCACTTTCCGGTTACCGATTGAGTTGAAATGCATGCGTGCGTAAATTGTATGACAATGCAAGATTATTATGACATGGAGCTGTTCTGATGATGGAGCCTGGAGGTGGCCAGGAACTCAGGGATTAAACGACACAACCGCATCGTGCTTAGGCTCGTTTAGACCGATTGAGCTGGATCTGGTCTGATGATAATGTTGGAAGGTGACCATAGAAACCTTCGTTTCTTATGAACCGGTTAAGCTGTAATTTGGTATGTCTTCGTAACTTCGGTAACAATATAAGAAATTATGGAGCCGATCAGACGAGAAGTTCGAAAATGCCCATATGCAGGTAACAGTAACGAAAACCAACTCACCTTCAAGCTTCATCCCACATCCCAGACACTTGTCGAACCTGCAGGCTGGACACTTCTTCCTGGTCGCCACGGTGACGGGGCAGTTCCCGCCGCGAAGACACATGTAGTTCTTGCGATTTTGCACCGTGCGCTTGAAGAAACCCTTGCAGGACTCGCACGAGAATATCCCGTAGTGGAACCCGCTTATTTTGTCGCCACAGATCGGGCATGGACTGGAAATTGAGACTATGTTTAGAGTTGTTGATTAAATCTTGGCAAAGATCTTGAGATTGCAATTAGAGGAACAATTTAGTGTGACCCATTTCAAGAGTAAGCAAATTGCCCTAAGACCTGTCAAACTCTACGAGTGATCATGGCGGTGACAACTTTTCATGGGTTGATTCGCGCATACTCCATTGTCCCTTATGTTATAATTAAACCCCACTGGAAAATGAAAAAAAGATGCCGCCGAGCTGCTCTTTCTTTTACCTTCAGTGAAGTGTAGTACTTCACGTCTTCTTTAAAAGCTCGACTGACCTTTTTTTTACGAACAATTGGTGAGACGAGCTGGACGCACTCCTGTTGAAAAGGGACACGACAGCCAATAACCAGTGATATGCAAATGTCACTGTCCTCCGGTCTGAAGGGCACTGTAGCCAGCGTGATTACTGAGCCAATGAGTCTTAACATCTTGTGACTCAAAGTGGGTAGAGCACCTCTGTCCCGAGTAGCTTTAGCAAAGTTCCGGGTAGCACTGCACTGGTTATGGGCTGGCGTTTCTCTTAACATCAGGAGTACGTCCAGCTCGTCTGCCTACTTCATAAAAAAAAACGTTATCCGGAACTTTGATAAAGCATGGAGTGCACTACATCGACGCTCTCCACTTTGAGTCATAAGATGTTAGGACTCTTTAGCCCATTAATCTCGCTGGCTTCATTGGCCTTCAGATATTTTCACATCACTGTTCAGGCTGTTGAAACTGACCTGTTAATAAGCTGCTGTCTGCTGACTCCCTGATGGTGGTGCAGGCGCTCGTCTGCCGGTTCCGGGTCTTCATCATGCGCTGGCGACGCCGGGAACACCGTCGCCTCGCGGTACACCACGTGGGGATGACGACTCTGGGGGGTGTGAAAAAAGGGGGGGTTATTAAATAATAATAGGGGGGAGATTCCTAAAAAGATGTATTTAAGGTTTTGATTAGTAACACAGTCGTAAGAGAGCAGAATTGTTTATAGTATAATAGGTTACCTACTTTTGGACTGAAATTGTGACTTCAACCGACTTCAAAAAGGAGGAGGTTCTCAATTCGACCCGTATGTTTTTTTTTCTGTTTGTTACGCGATAACTCCGCCAATTATGAACCGATTTAAAAAAATCTTTTTTCGGCGTATAGGTAATACCTCAAGGGTGGTCCCATTTAAATTTAATAATAAAAACAACCCCCAAGGGTGGAAAATTGGGGATGACTTTTTTATACGCAATATCTCCGCCGATTATAAACCAATTTGAACGATTATTTTTTTGTGGAATTGGTATTATTAAAAGGATGGTTTCATACGAATTTGAAGAAATTATTTCACCCCCAAGGATGGAAATTGGGGATGAACTTTTTATACGCAATATCTCAGCCGATAATGAATCAATTTGAACGATTATTTTTTTGTTGAATAGGTATTATCATGAAGTCGGTTTTATTTTTTCGAAATCGACGCAACATAATATGAAAGACTGACTACGAAACTGTTTAAAAATTGCATGTCACATTCAGAACTACCCAAATCAGTAGATAATTTTCCCATGTACAAACCACCCTAGGATATAAAATAGATTTGCTTGCAACTCACCTGTACAGGAGAGTGTGTGGGTGAGAATTCCGAGCTGTAGGAGTAGCACGATGAGTGCGAAGCGTCGCTGTTATTACGAGACAGCGAACTGTAGTGACGCGACGCGCGCGGACTGGCTGACGGGCTGCTGTATACACTGGATGTAATATTATCATTAGTTTGATATTTTATTTTAACTAGCTGTTACCCGGGTCTCCGTCCGCGTGGACTTATATATAAGCTTCGATCCCCCCTTCCCCACTTATAACCCCTTTTTCCAGTTAAAAAGTAGCCTATGTTTTATATCAGGCTGTATACCAAACTGTGTACCAAATTTCAAAATTTTAAAAAGTTTGAACCCCTCGCGCTACCTTTTGGGGGTTGATTATAAAAAAAAGTAGCCTATGTCCTTCCCCATACTCTAAACCATCTGTGGTGCAGTAGTTTTAGCGTGATGGAAAAACAGACAGATAGATTTACTTTCGCATTTATAATATTTGTGGGGATAGGCTATATCTAGTATCTAGTTTATGGAATAATAGCGGGGTGCAAAGTATCCTACGTGTTAATCCAGGGTATCTACATACGAAATTTTAACTCAATCGGTCCAGTCGTTTTTGCGTGAAAGAATACCAAACATACATCCATCCATACATTCTCATAAACTTTCACATTTTTGGTTCAGAGGAGGTTTACGTCTTTCCTCTTCCTCCTCAAACCTACTATATGGGTATGTGTAAGTGTATGAAAGTTTGTGTGTGTGCGTGTATAGTGTATTGTCTATACCTGTGCGTATACATGGAATGTACAGCGGAATCAGTACTGGCGCTGGACTGAACTCGTGGTAGTCGGCCCAAGAGCGGTGACCCGTGAGCACCTACTAATTTTTCCATTCCCAATGGCTCGCATTTTAACTCTAAATCAAGAAGAATAATAAAATTTATAGTATTTAGTCTCTTAGATATTATTTGGACAATAAATAAATAAATAAATA
>JADANM010001663.1:8053148-8068907 GCA_026213755.1 Eurema hecabe | reverse complement strand
AGTGAGCCTGACAACCTACAGATGCTCCAAATTACAGTGTTGTCTGACAAGAGCTGTATAAAAAAGTTTGGAAAAAGGAAGGCTCTGTACAGGGAGGGATACAATATGTGCAGCGCAGATAAAGACAAAGGCGTTTGTGCGGTTAGTAGATGCAGTATTTATAATTTTATAATTACCCGATCAGTTTTGCCTTGCTTCTTTCAGTTTTCAACTGTCAATCAAAACTAAACTTTCATTAAAACATATTATATAGGTTAGGAAAACCTATATATGTTATATAACTAATATAACTCCTACATGTTAGACAAATGTCTATATTAAATGAATATTGTTTTTTATGGACAAACCTGGGCTTAGTCAGCCGTAAAATACAGGATATAAAAGATTTTATTTCGAAAATTTGGTGGGTGAATTCAGACAATTATACAATTACATTGCTGTTCAGAAAATAGGAATTTACAACATGAAAAAACTTTTCAAAAATGTGACCAGGATTAAGTCCAGGACCAAACTATGATCATGGGTCAAGTTATATCTACGATTTCAGTTTTTGGGATTAAGTATTTTACAAGTATAAGTAATACTATAGCAGTTTTATAAGTAGGGGAAGGTGGGGTGAAACGGGGACCTTTTTTTAAACATTTTCTTGCGACATTTTATCATCTATTTCCCTATCTTACCTCGCTTCTCTGTCATACCTCACCTTCCCCAACTCCGGTTCATCTAACAGGTTCCTGTTTTTCAGGGTGACTATGGTGGACCTGTCACCAGAGGCGATACGCTAGTGGGAGTAATATCGTTTAGCATGGGTTGTGGTCAAGGACTCCCCGATGTTTATTCCAGAGTATCTGCCTACATAAAGTGGATCCGCGAACACGCTAAAGAGTAATTAAGGCTCTACATAAAGAGAAAATATGACTCGGCATCTAAATTTCTAAAATCAATGTTATAAATTCATTTGGCATCAAAATTAATTGAAAAATAAATTTTCTGTAATGATTCCGCAGAGAGTGATTTATTTTTGTTGACCTATTTTCAAAAACGAATGAGATATTAAAAGTTAAGTGTAGAGCAAATTTCTTCTATGATATCATGTGACGTCATATCACACAACCTTCATATCCAAGGATCCATTCATATCCTTCATAGCAAGGAGTGTGTTTTTTATATTTAGTGATACCATATAATATAATGTAATACCACCCTCACTAATTGGCGACTTAGGACTACGATTTTGTTACGTACTGTTTTTGTATAGAACAGCTATTAAACTGCAGTTTATCCAATTTGAAAATTGCAACTTGAAAGTTGCCAGATCGCAATTCTTTTGCGATTTGGAAATATTTGAAAATGTAGAGGCGGCCTGATTTCTGTATTTCAACGACCATTGTGCGCCTTATTTTGCGTGTAGTAAGTGTAATAGCCCTTCCTTTTGCCCATTATACAAAAGTGTCTTCAACATCTGATCAAATAGCAGACTATTTTTAATCTAAGTCGTCAAAGTACAAATAAGCTAACAATGGATCTAACGTTGTTTAGAACAAAAAATTATAGGTATTATATGACGTCATTTTTATGTATTGATACTTATTTTTCCCAAACTGTTTTTCTTATATAAACAGGACTACAGAGTAGGGAGCCAATAGGGTGTGACGTGACGTAACCAAAGGAGCCACATTGTTTTAGTGAGACCAATCGAAGGGTAGCTGATAGAAAGAAATTTTTACCCATAAGCACTCGCACAAGGCCTCACAGACATGGATGAGCCATTCTTATCACCAGTATTCTTAGAGAATGAGTACTATCTCGACGAGATCCGCCTTTCTTTCGTCATTATGGATTTACAAAGCTTGTATTTTTTGAATCAAAATCTAATTTTTAAAAATTCCATGAACGGAATTTATTATGTATGTAGTGCTTTTAACACTTAAAGCTCAGCCCACGAATCACACTTTAACTCAGTCCATGGAGGCGTTAATACGCGTTCAATAGTTAATACACGGTGTAAATTTATAATTTTTGTTATTTAAGATACGGTTTTGAGTGAAGAGTTATTTCAAACTAATTTAAATTGAGAACATTGAAAGGTTGACAAATACTCGGAAACAAAAAGAAACTATATAATATGTGCGTGTGTGTGCGTGAGCACTGAGCATGTGTGTATAAACAGTCTGTATTCGTTCTATATTTATGATATCTGCTTCATATATTTAATTATTCGCCGTTCAGGTTTCTTGTGATCATGTTGATTCCCTTGCTCGTTTGTTTTGCTGTAGGGCAAGTTTATGTTTCAGGTGAGTATACTTTTATAACAAAAAAATGCTCAAATTACGTTTGTCTTACCAATTGTCTATGTCAAAACATTTTTTTTTATCATACTAGAAAAGATCACCGAAATAACAAATGATTTCAACAGTCTTACAGTTTGTTTTATTTTTAAGGTTACAACGATTTTCAAAATGTTACTGAGGGTCAGATACCGTATCAAGTGTCTCTGAGGCTGCACGACGTGGTCTATGATTCAGACGATCATTATTGCAGTGGGGCTATAATATCCTCCCAATGGGTATTGACAGCTGGCCGCTGTCTTGATAAGTGCGCGTTTATACTGCCTCCAGTACAATATTTACATTTTCATTAATCATTTGAAGTTTGTCTTTTTTCCTTTATTTTTTTATTTTTTCCTCTATATATATTGATAGTTGATGTTTTCTTGCAGTAAACGCAGTTACAGAATACGCGTTGTAGTTGGTACAATCAATCTTGGCTACACTGGAACGTGGTACGAAGTAGAAAAAGCTATACTCCATGAAAACTATAATTCCTTTGAAGTAGCTAATGATATTGGTCTGCTTAAAACGAAAACTGAAATTGAGTTTAATGATAAGGTGGCCGCAGCTCTTCTTCCGTTTTTTGCACCACCAGCGGGAACAAGTTGTACTGTATCGGGATGGGGCTATACAAATGTAAGGATCACTGTATCTGCTGAATATAATTTTAGCGTCTTATTAGTTGATATTATATTTTTTTTAAATTGATTCGAAACGCTTACTTTTGAAATCATGCTATATAATATATTTACATAGATCAAGGAAATGTCATTTTTTAATACTCACAAAATAATAAAGATTCTTATTTACAGGGTGAAGGATACTATAGCGACGTACTTCAAGAAGCCACACTTACAACCATATCCACTGAGGACTGCCGTAAAACCGATTTAGGGAGATATAGATTTATTCGTCAAATTAATGAGAAGCAGATATGCGCGTACAAGGATACTGAAGGGGAAATTTGTTTGGTGAATATTATGTGCAATTATTTATCAGTTTCAATTCTTATTTAACCGGCTTATACAAAAAAAGAAAATAGGATTTCTTTTCAAACAAATCTTGACATGAAAGCTCTGATTTTATTGATTAATTTGTAATTTTCAGGCTGACCAAGGAGCGCCGCTTGTAACGAGCAATCAGCTGGTCGGTCTGACCTCCTATGACCTGCGGTGCGGTGCTAATTTACCAAGTGTCTTCGTACGAGTCTACGAATACAAGGATTGGATTAAAAGCCACATGAACTAGGCTCTTATTGAAACTAATAAAGTGTTTAAATATTTCTTCTGTCTCAATTATTCGATTCGAATCATGTTACCATAAGATGTTTTGGTCCAAACTCGAATTAAAATACATTTAATTACATTTGAGAAAATGAATTATCACTGTGTATTCATTAATACATCACATTTCCTTCGCAAATTATGTTTACTCTAAAATCATAACATAGTATAAAATAAAGTCGCTTTGTACTGTATGTGTGTTTAAATCATTAAAACAACGCAACCGATTTTTATGCGGCTTTATTATCAGGTAGAGTGATTCAAGAGGAGAGTTAATGTGTATAATACATAGATAAATGCAAGTAAAATGGGAAGATAAAATAGTCATGTCATTAATAAATGTACAAAAACGCCAATACAAAACAAAAAAAAAGTTAAGATATTCAGTCGTCTGTACTTCTTCCTACTAATTGAATTTAGTTGTACGAGTAAGTTTAGTTGTACGGAAAAATATATTTGTAATTTACATTTGTATTTTTCTGGGGTCTGGGTGTTGCTATGTATTGTATGTATGTATTTACAAAAGAAAAGTAATGTATATGTAATTTATTCCGTTATCTAGTTGCCATAACACAAGCTTCGGCTTAGCTTGGAACTAGATGGCGCTGTGTATAAATGTCCTGAAAATATTTATTTATTATTTTATATTAAATCTTTTGATAATCAGGATTATGTATTATTATAATATATGTTATTATAAAAATTATTGTAAACGAAATTGACGTGTTTGTGTATATTGTAGAACACACACATATTATATATTCAAAGCTTAGTTACCTTTATGTGTTTAACCTAATTAGCATCAAAGCTGTTTTGAATGACTTTTCAAAAGCTTCCTATTGTGTCATACACGCAATCGTCACAGGATTTTGACTTAGCCGAGCAATAAATGTAACATACTATAGAAAGGTTAACTTACATTTATAACGAAATAGTTTACAGATTAATGTTTAATAAAAACAATACAAGCCACAGAATATTTATACGGTGTTCCACTAGGATCGGTTTTAGATCTTACACTATATTTAATCTGTCTAAATGAAATTAAAATTGTACATGATTGTGTTGCATAATAAAAATGTACTAACGTATATTTTACGAGCAATTATATTTTATCAGTTACACGTTAAAACCATTTAAAGAGATACAACAAACGCTAGTTTCCGTTTAAATTTTTCGCCATTTTAAATGTCTTATTTATATGTGCTATTATTGTAAAAAGTATTATTGAAGGTGTAACCAAATAACCAAATATAGATTAAAAAAACATTATTTCGTATATTTTTAAATGCGTCACAATCTTTTAAATAGGTACATTCCCATCTAAATAAATATGTAAATAGATAGGTAATAAAACATCTGACCAAATATATGATTATAAACTAGTTGTGAAATTTTTAAAGAACATTGTTGTCATAAAATAACTTCTTAATTGAATCTGGCGTCCCTTAAAATATTTTAGTTTATGCTTGACGGGCGACGGCTTGAGGACATGCCTGCCTTCATAAGAATGTAAGAAAGGGGAAATAAACTAACCAATTCTTATAAATACGAGGGCTCTAAAACCCTAAAACATTTTCTCTTTAGAACCATGTCCTTTTTCACTACTTTCTTTGAATCTTAAATAACAGATGATTTTCTAATGTAAATTTGTGTATGATAAGGTTACTATGTCTAATTATTCTTGATAAAAGTTTGGTTAATTATTATTTAAAAGAAGAAGAGATATAGTATAAGAAGGTGTGCATGTGTGTGTGTGTATATATGTATGTGTGTTCATGTATAAATAGTCTGTAAGTATTCTGTTTGACTTATTATTGCTTTATTTAAATTCTCCTTTATTCACCGCTCAAGTTTCTTATGAACATGTTGATTTTCATGCTTGTTTGCTTAGCCATAGGCCAAGTTCAGGTGTCAGGTGAGTTCATATTTTTAAATAATTATTATTCTTCACTGCCATCAAAATTCATTGATTGGTTTGAGTTTCCATAGGAGTAACTATAGGCACGCAATTTTGACATGTATAAAATTATTAAGGGGAATATTTACCTAGATAATGCCACCATATTAACAGTCTTGCAAAACATATAAGGGTATAAAATTAGTATTGAGATAGTTCAGGTAATTCTCAATGAATATACCAATATAAGCTAATATTAGTTCGTCCCAATTTATTCAAGTTTCCCGTTACGTTACCGTCGTCTCCTACTAATAGTCCTGATAGATTTACACGAATAATTATTTTCTCATTTGTCAGGTTACAATTATTTCAAAGATGTTGCTGAAGGTGCAAAACCCTTTCAAGTATCTCTGAGAAACCACGACGTGGTTCTCGATGAAGACAATCATTACTGCAGTGGCGCCATTTTGGCCCCAAAATGGGTTGTTACTGCTGGTCGTTGTCTTGATAAGTAAGTATTTATTGAAACAAACCAAGTTTATTAATAATTCAATTAAGATCCAAATTTTATATGACTCTTACAAAATAAATTTGTATCAAACTACAGATCAAAACACGTAAATTTCTTACAGTAAACGCAGTCATAGACTACGGGTGGTGGTTGGAACTATTTATCTGGGCCATAATGGAACGTGGTATGAAGCGGAAAAGATTATAATACATCCTGACTACAGCTCCTTTCAAGTTGTTAATGACATTGGTCTTATTAAAATGAAAACAGATATTGAGTTTGGTGAAAATGTTGGCGCTATAAAACTTCCTGATATTAAGCCACCAGCGGGCTCGACGTGTACTGTATCAGGATGGGGCTATTCAGACGTAAGTTGCAAATTACGTTAAACCTTCCTTGAAAAGAACCTCCTTCGACGTACGAACATATTTTGGAAAATTTTCGTTAAGGAGAAACTTGTAATTTATGTCAAAAAAAATAATAAGAAGATAGACAGTTGATAGATTAATTTTGAATTAATTATTTTGAATAGATTAATATTGAACTATTAAAAAATCTTCTAAAATTTTCAGGGCGAAGGACACTTTGGCACTGTCCTCCAAGAGACAAATGTAACTACAATATCCACGGAGGATTGCCAAAAAACCGAATTAAAAAAATATAAATTTCTACTCTCAATAACCGACCAGCAGATATGTGCAAACAAGGACGGTGAAGGCCAAATTTGTTTGGTAAATATGTGCAGTTATTTAAACGCATTTATTATGACAACTGTTTTGTTATATGCATCTCATCCCAAGTTTAATTAATTATAATTATAACCTGGCAAACTATTTGTCCTGTTCTTCAAATAAGACTTAGCTCATTCAAATTCGAAATTATTTATTTTTTTCAAATTCCAGGGTGAAAAAGGTGCACCACTTGTAAAAGACGACCAGTTGGTTGGTCTCTCTTCGTTAGACGTACCTTGCAACATAAATCTACCAACTGTTTATGTACGAGTTTACAATTACAGGAGTTGGATCACAAAGAACATGAAATAAGCTTTGAGTGATATAAATATTTTTTTCATTAACATATTGTTTTTTATTGAACATTGTCAACTGAGTACCGTATCTATTGTTATCAATGATTAATTGACAACTGTCTCATAAATTTCTGGAACAGGAACTGCTTTCAATAAATGGAAACAACATATATCATCTATCATTACAGAGTAAAAGCATATCTAAAATATAGAACTAGGAATATACAAGCCTAGTGTATTTAATAAAAAATCACACAGGCAATTTACCATGTGATTTTATTTAAGAAATAACATAAATAAGCTTAGATCCAATATAAAAATAGATGTGATAAAAAAAATTTAACCTACCTAAAGGGGTACGAAATAAAAAGTACCAAATTAAACTAATACTTTTATGTCTTTAGAGGCTATGAGGCCCATGAGAAATCGAGTAGGAGGAAAGATATTTGTGTCGCATTACACGCCTGACTTATAAGACTTCTGTTTTCAATAAATTTGTAGGTAAAATATTTTCAACGTGTATCATGCTGATACAGTCAAACAAAGAAATTTGCATATTAATCAATTTCTAAAAACATGTAATGAATTAATTGGATTGCCTTATATATTGAGTTTCGTAACTCAATCTTGTCAAATCCTTTAATGTTACTGTGTTGTGAAAATGTTTCTATACTGTATTCTTTGTTTGGCTATAGGGTGCGTGTCAGGTGAGCTTAAAATACATAGTGATTTTGCTGACATTGAAATTTTTTCGGATGAAGTTCATAATCGCGCGTTGCGAAAGGAGGCTAGACTGGAATTTGAGTCTGTCTGTCTCCCTCTCTCTCATTTTCAATGAGAGTAAGCCAGTTAATTTCGATTCGTTTTTCTATTTTGAAAAAGAAATTAATTGGCAGGAACGTCGTTCTATCCGGGTATCCCTTGACTTGAGTATTTTACATAGAGATACAGAAAGGAGGCTACTTTGTCCGTTTTTAACTGGAAAGAAAAGTATGAAATTGTGACATGATTATAACATAAATTGAATGTTCTCCTCGAAGGTATTTTTACTCAATCTTGGAATCAAGTAAACGGAAGAATATATTTTATTTAGTGTAATTCTACAGGTAGCAGTGAACCAGAAGATATTGCTGTTGGTGATAGGCCATTCCAAGTGTCCTTAAGACTGCACGACGTGGTCTACGATGAAGACAATCATTTTTGCAGCGGCGCTATATTGGATCCAAAATGGGTTGTTACCGCTGCGCGTTGCCTTGATAAGTATGCATAGCAACTTAAAATTTCCTTTAACCGATTTAGGCTTCTATTGGTAATACAATACAAATCATGATTTTTATACTATCATCATATAGATAAAGAATATCATGTAAATTGTGGTTGCTGTACTATCTAATATTCAGCTTTAAAAAACTGAATATAAGATATAATATATAAGTGCAATGCGATCTGGCCCTAATGTCTTAATAAAAACGTCATCTTAGTGCCGATGATTAGTAAACTTTCTACAAGGAGAATTACAATAAGAAAAATTTGAAGTAAAAAAAACGTTCCAAAAATGTAGACTTTTTCAAAGTCTTTGTTTTGAAAACTCTGAATGTTATGTGAGTTCATTAACTTATAGCTAAATTAATATGGTGTTTCAGTAAACGTAGTCACAGGATACGCGTTGTAGCCGGAACTGTGACTCTTGACTCGAATGGATCATGGTACGAAGTAGAAAAAACAATAATGAATGTCAACTATAGAAAGAATAACGTGGCGAATGATGTAGGACTTGTCAAAATAAAAGATAAATTTGAGTTTAACGATAAGATCTCTGCTATAAGTATGCCTAAAAAAAGTACGCCGGCGGGCACAATTTGTGTCGTGGCGGGATGGGGGTACTTAACTGTAAGTCTAGACCAAATTCATTTTATATAGTCTTTATTTTGTTGACAAATGTTTGAGTAAGTTTCATACTAACGCCTTCCGACTTAGTAAATCAAAAAACTCTTTCATGGGGCATTTCTATAATAAGCTTCCTTAGAGCGTCTAGGATCTGACTTATTCCAAGTTTAGAAGCCTTGTTAATAAATGTCTAATTAAAAAGCGTACTACATTATTACATTATACATTAAATTAATATATTGTAGACAAAAACGCTTGGGATGATATTTCTTAACGCTCGTGGGACGGTGACCTTTTTCATGTATAAATATTATAGTAGTCGACTTTTTGTTTATATTTACAATTGTATGTTCTTATTTTAAAAAGAGCATCTATCAGAGTTCTATTCAGTCCGGTTCTTCTCTGTAGAAACTGCCTTCCGAACTGGTGGTAAATGTTTTGTAATACCATGACGATTCAAAAGATTTACTTTATGTAGCCTAATTGAATACAGATACTTTTGACTTTGACTATGATTTGTAGTTTATTCTTTATATTTACAGCCCCAGGGACAGCTATCTCAAAAATTGCAAGCGGCCCATGCTACCACAATGTCCACAGATGAATGTCGTAAGACTGGATTAAGATTCTACCAAGATACACGTCCCATTACAGACAGGCAAATTTGCGCGTTCAAACAAGACGGCGAGGGAATTTGTTTTGTAAATATGGAATTTACTTGCTTGTTATTTGAACTTAGATTTTTGTCTCAAAACTAACTCCTGTCATCATACTAAGCTTACAAGGACCAATCAAAACTTAATAGATTTTTGATAAAATCATTTTAAGTCCCTGAATAATTTTTAGGGTTTTTCACGTGAATTTAATTGCCAAATATTTTACTTGTGCCTACTATAACGGTGTAAAAGTAGGATTGAGTTGAAGCAAAGAAAGAATCCTCGACCAGACAAAAGACTGGTTGGTTGCCCTAAATCCTAATGGTTCTATTTCTAGAAGTTGTATTTAATTAGTCTCAAATAAATATCTTAAGCACGTTAATTCGGAACACAACGCATCAGAAGATGTCAGTACAAGGGTACTTGTATATTATATCTATACATGTGTTCTATACAACGTTCATGCAATTTGATAGTCAATCGCTACTAAACTGTCACTGTAATTTCATGTACCTACACAATATATTATATACACACCTCAATTAAGTTTTTATACGCAAGAACAAAGTTACTAGGCTCTGATGTGATGGAAATACTACAATTATGTCTATGCTATATTAATTTTGGGTATTTATTATTATAAATTTTCAGACTGACTCCGGCGCACCACTCACAAAGGACAATGAATTGGTTGGCATCGCTTCATTTGATTTACCATGCTTCGACGATTTTCCAAATGTGTATCTAAGAGTCTACGACTACAGGGATTGGATCACTCAACACATGAAATAAGATTTTGTTCATAATATTAATAAATATAATGTTGAACTTTATTCATTATAATTTCTTATTGACTGTTCGGGGTTTATACCACTAGTGGTAATAGTCAAATTTAAATTATCATGAGAATACTATATATAACTAAAACATAATCTTTCTTAATACTATGAAAATTGTTAATTTTTTGTAGCACATGGATACATAAGTTTATGACAGTTGATTTAATTGCGTTTTTCCTTATCGTATTGTTGCAATTTTTGAAATATTATTAAATGTGTCAGGAATGATTAGGATTTTTAATTTTTTACAAATTAATGTTCAAAATAATATAGACGACAAAAAATAGTTTCGTCAGAAGACTTTTCTTTTTTTTTACTTCTTCTTGATTTAAAAGAGCAACAAGAATATATATAACCTCATTATAAATACATAATATGAACTTCAAAATTAAAATAATGTAATGAATTTTGAACAAGCTTTAGATAATGTTATACACGAAAAAAGTCTTACCTTTACTTCAACGAAATCTGATATGAAGTATAATATACAAATAAACTATCTTATACAAGGAAGTAAATCAAATTTGATCTTTTTATTTGAAAAACATAGTTAGGTTATAAAAACAACTTGGTGTTCTACTAGGATCAGTTTCAGGTCCCATTTTGTTTTTCGTATTAAACAACGAAATTAAAGTAGGTTTTTAAAACTATAATAAACATGGTCATGTCGCATAATTAAAGTAAACGTGAATTTCAACGTTTTATCGGTTACACGCTTAAGCAATTAAAGCCATTGAAATAACGTCATTCTTTTTTCAAGTTTGAGCTATTTTTATAAACTTTCTTAATAGATGCATTTATATGAGTTTTTTTTATAAATTGTAAGGCCAAACACGTGGTTATGCAAACAGTGACCCCTCACACCGACCCTTGTGTCGGCCCTTGTGTCCAAGAGTGGCGGAAAGTTTTAGTGGGTACTCCCAATGGCGAGTCCCACATAAACCGCCGCACTTTACCATCAGCCACGCGGCGGGTATGCATAAAACCATTTCCTTCTATAAAAAAGGCCAAATAGATCTATTTTTTTCTAACGGCGTAGGTAAAAAAGACCATTATTGGCTCATATATATTTTTTATCTGTAATATCATGTTCTATAATATATTTAACACTAATGTTTTTCTAACATTGTATAGCTAACACCTGACCAAATATAGTTAGGTACATTATTATTTCAAGCTATTTGAATTTAAATAGTTGTTGTATTCGTCATCGCGTAAAAATTAACTAGTTGTGCTACACAGTTTTACCCCTATCTTCTCTCATAAAAACAAAATATTCCGGATATTCATAAGCCCACAAACAAATGTATCTTATTTCCATATTAGCGAATTCTTGTAGATGAACCCTGTTCGTATGCGCGCGCGCGTGTGTGTGTGTGTGTGTGTGTGTGTGCGTGACTGTACATACAATTATATTTGACTATAAATTGACTGCAATATTTATGCATTTGTCTTATCAGCTGAGTACTATAAATTTTTTATTTATACTTCGTTGACGTTATTTTTTAACGTGCTGATTCACTTGTTTGTCTGCTTTGCCGTAGTGCAAGTTCATGTGTCAGGTAAATATTAGATATTTTTATATTATACCCATAGTAATATAATTCTGAAGTTTCTTTTTTTTCTATAAGTGGTGAGATGAGCTGATCGCCCTCCTGATGGTAAGAAAAAACGCCAGCCTATAAGCAATGCAGTTTTTCAACTTTCTTTTTTGCTTAAAAATCGATACAGGTATTTTATGACATAGGACATAAATTAGCAGGCGAACCAGCTGATGGAAAGTGGTCATCAACCCCCATGAACACTCGCTGAGCTTGACAGCTCTGAAGTGAGAGTGGAGAAAAGATAGTTAGATTTAAAGGATATCCTAATGTAGAAGGATGCTTAAGACAAAAGTAAAAGTTAGAGAGAGGTTATCTACGTCGTCGTTAGTCGTAGATGCAAGGAATATGTTAAAATAATCGAATTGCACTCACGACAAAATAAGTATATTTTATTCAAGACCAAAAAAACATCTAAAAAAAACTCAAGCCTAAACGTCATCTCATTTTGCTACCTCATTTATCCAATGACTAAAGACATAATTCAATTCTAATGTAAATTAAATTTGTAGATTACAACAATTTTTAAGATGTTGCTGAGGGTGCAAAACCTTTCCAAGTATCTCTGAGAAACCACGACCTCGATGAAGACAATCATTACTGCAGCGGCGCCATTTTGACACCAAAATGGGTTTTTACCAAAGTTACAAAAATTATAATTGTATGAAAAATATAGTTCCTTTGAAGTAGCCAATGACATTGGTCTTCTTAAAATAAGAAGTGAAATTCAGTTTAATAACAAAGTTTTAGTTAAGTTTAATAAAAAATATATATATAATATATATATTCGAAATGTACAAGTGAAGCGCTTTAAAATGATACCAAACACGGCATATCTAGCTTAACTTTATTTTTTTACTCTGTATATTTTGTCCGCTAGAGGGCGCCACATTGAATTTGGTGAAAATCTATATAGCCTATAACCAGCGGACAATTAAGACGCTTCTAATGATATGTCATTTGTCGAATTCTGATTAGTGGTTTAGAAGTTACGAGGGAACAGATGAACATACATACATACATACATACATACATAGCCTGTCAAAATCATAACCCTCCTTTGGCTTTGCCGTAGTCGGGTAAAAATGAGTTCATTATTTTGTGCTACAACATGTGTACAATCAAACTATAGGACTTAGGCAATAGTATGTAAGTGCTGTATCTATCTGAAATATCTAAATTGACAAAAACATTTTGGAGACTAATGTTACTACAATATCCACGGACGAATGTCGTAAAACCGACTTGAAGAAATACAAATTCATACGAGAAATAAATGACAAGCAAATATGCGCGTACAAGCGGGGTGAGGGCGAAATTTGTATGGTGAATATGCAAACATTTAAACGGCTTAATCTTTTATGGTTTTTATTGGGGAAAATGCTCAAGTATCTTCAGTTCCAGGAGAAAGAGCAGCAGGCTATGTCAGTTTAAAATCAAGTAAAACCCCACGATCTTTCGTCTCTTTTAACACCTTGTTTCTCTAATTTATCTGCGAATAATAAATTATTGTTATAATTATTAGCTGTCTCGTTTAAGACATATTTTTATACTTAGCAAGAACTTTTCGTCATCATCTTAACAGACTGTAAACAGTTTCTACATTAATTATTAACACTTGTAAAAGAATATTAGTTTATATATTATCCGATAGATCCAATGGAAACATATTTGACCTGCTCATCGAGATAATTATTAATTGTATAATTTTCCAATTTTCAGGGTGAGAATGGAGCGCCTCTTGTTAAAGACAACAGGCTGGTCGGTATTTCTTCCTATGACACGCGATGTACTGTTAGCTTACCAAACGTATGCGTTAGAGTCTTCGAATACAAGCGTTGGATCTTAAAGAACATGAAATAAATGAACTAAGTCCCTATCCTTATCCTGTATACTTCTTTCTCCTGATGTTATTAATGTTTTGATATTATATTATCCTAGCTGTGTCCCGCGGTTTTACCCGCGTAATTCCCGTTTCCGGGGCAATACCGGGATGTAAGCTATCCTATCTTTTAAGTTGGATCAAACTGCATATGGTGTGCGAAATTTATTATAATCGGTTATGTGGTTTAGGACTCCATAGGAGGACAAACATAGTGACACGAGATTTATATATATATATAAAGATTAATAAGTATTAGAAGACGAATTTTTTGCACTAAAATTGTTTTCGTCAAATTTCTTAAAATTGTAAACGAGGAATTTTTGGACAGTCTAAAATTAATCAATAATTTAGTTTAGGTATTTAGGTAAGGACTAGTATTAGACGAATTTAACAGTTTCAGAAAAAATAGTTTTGACGACAATATCAGCACGTGGCAATAATCGTTTATAAGATACATAACTTTACTATAAATGTTAGTCTAATGACACTAATAAATTGTATTACAAGTTTATCACGTGAAAAAATTATAATTATTATCATATTAATTGTCTTGTAAATGTAATTTTAGGTATATAACGATGGTATATAATTATGGGTATATATAATTTAACTTTGCTGCTTATAAATATAAAATTTTCAGCTATTGTTATTCACGGTTTAGCTTTTATGTGAACATGTTGCGTTTTTTGTTCGTATGCCTAACAGTGGGCTTCATTAACGTATCAGGTAGGTACTGAATCGGTTTTAATATTATGTATTTATTAGTTCTTTATTTCCTGAAAGTTGAAAATACTAAGTACAAAACCAAAGGTATAGTATGTAAAATTCCACACGTAAATGTTGGTCTTATATATGCTATTAATTCCAGGCAAAACTTTAAATTGTTTTCTGAATTTTTTTGCAATACATTATTTACCTAAAAAATGATTGACCTATTTAATTAAATAGGTACCAGTTATAGACTACAGTTAAAAGAAAGTTTTAACTGGACTATAGGTTATTACATAAAAAATTATTTACAAAATTGAGGTTTCATACATCTTAAAGTGTAAAAGTTAAAGAGGTATCAAAAATTTTGTTTTATTGTTAAGTGCCTTTAATTTTTTAGCTTACAATGATTTTAAAGACGTCGCTGAAGGTGAGAAACCATTCCAAGTTTCACTGCGCCTGCATGATGTGGTGAATAACAAAGATGAGCACTTTTGCACCGGTGCTATCCTTAGCAAAAAATGGGTCGTCACTTCGGGGCGTTGTCTTGAGAAGTATGTTAATTAAAGTTAATCTTTCCCTCGAAAATAATAGCACTTACTAACAGCAATTTTGCAGAGTAACACTGTTCTTCTCGTTTCCTGTCGTGTTTTATTTATTTATTGTTCTTTGTTTAAGGTGGTCTTCAATAAATGTTGCTTTCTTCCTTTCATAGATGAAAGAGATGGTGCAGATTGATTTAATTTTTTTTCTGTTACAGTAAACGCAGCCATAGGATACGTGTCGTCACAGGAACGATTTATCTTGGTTACAACGGAACGTGGTACGAAGTGGTACAAACTATAATTCATGATGGCAATGGGCTTCGCGAAGTTGAAAATGACATTGGCCTTCTTAAAACGAAAACTGATATTGAGTTCAATGACAAGGTCGCAGCTATTAGCCTTCCTAAAAGCAACACACCGGCTGGATCGACGTGTGTCGTATCAGGATGGGATTTCTCAGACGTATGTCACAATTTTTAAAAATATTGAAATTT
Source organism: Eurema hecabe (assembly GCA_026213755.1). Taxonomy (NCBI): domain Eukaryota; kingdom Metazoa; phylum Arthropoda; class Insecta; order Lepidoptera; family Pieridae; genus Terias; species Terias hecabe. Next base: position 8,053,241 of record JADANM010001663.1, on the reverse strand, counting down.
TTTTTAAGAAATTGCGTTTTAACTGCCGTGTAGGATCACGGGTTCGATCCCCACACCTTAAAATATGTTTGCAATTAACTTTTCTTAACTGAA
>JADANM010001663.1:8038142-8049900 GCA_026213755.1 Eurema hecabe | reverse complement strand
ACACACACACACACACACACACACACACACACACACACACACACACACAAACACACACAGACACATTACTTGCATATTATCAGATCTTATATTATCTTATCAGATAAGTATAAATTAGTATATTTTTTTAAATTCTTTGTCTAGTTCTCTACACTATCGCATTAGAATTAAATTTCTGTAAGGATAGTTGTAAGTATTAAATAAATAAATAAATAAATAAAAATATCTATGTAAGGTAAATCTATCTAGATTTACCGGGGCTAGGTGCTAGACATTACCGCCTGAACAGTGATGTGAAAATATCACTGTACTCCAGCCTGAAGGGCACTGTAGCCAGCGAGATTACTGGGCTAATGAGTCTTAACATCTTATGACACAATGTTGCGAGCGTCGATGTAGTGCTTTAGATAAAAGTTCCGGGCCGCACTGCATTGGTCATGGGCTAGCGTTTCTCTTGTTGAGGGCGTCCAGCTCGTCTCACCACTTCTTAGTCAAAAAAACACATTCACATTTGTAGTTATTTATATAACAATGAAATAACATAAAGCTTTCTTAACACCTAAACCATTAGAGCTATCACATGACGCATATTTACTTAGGGAAGCTGGGGTGTTACTACCTTACTAGCTTAGACGTTATGAATCTACAACCTATGAAAACTTAGCTTTTTAAATTACTCCTTTATTAGAACCTTTTCAGAAATCGTAGCTTCCTATTATTGTGCGTATAATTCAAAAACCATTCTTACATTATAAGTGACTTAAACTTAATCAGTTTAAAATAACAATTAAACAAGTCATGTTTAAAAATATCACATACTAAACAAAATAAATTTCAATTTTTAGTAAATAAGTTTTCTAATTGATACCTTCTCATTTGAAATGAACAGAGATATGACGTGTGTGTATTTGTAAGCGTGTGTGCTTGTATAAAAAGCCTGTTATGTTTCTGCATTTATTGTATTTGCTCAAAATTTCTTGTTGTTCATCGTTCAGGTGTCATAAGAACATGTTGATTTCCTTACTCGTGTGTTTTGCCGTAGGGCACGTTTCCGTTTCAGGTAAGCTTATATTAGTTTTTTTTCGGAATCAATCAGATGATCAGTTTAAAAATATGCTGTATCATCTTCTACTAGTATTAAAATTCGTTTAAATTTTATATAGGACTGCTGGTCTGACGAGACTTGGTTCACGCTATACCCTATCCTACTTAAAATCATTTTCATTTCCGTTTTTTGCTTAAACTACCCTCATACATCCAGGTATATTGTAAAAAAGAATTATGTAAATCGGTCCAGCTGTTATCGAGTTTTGCACATACCAACACATTTTGCGATTCATTTTTATAATAAACTAATAGACCACAACAGATTTCGTACTGTCAAAAATGTTAAAGGCATTTTTTTTATTTTTTCTCGCCGTGAAAACCATTCTTAGTCTTTAATAAAAGAATTGGCCAAATTGGTCCAGGCATTATTGAGTTTACCAACACAATATCGTTGCCCGCGACTCCGTCCACGTGGACTTTCATATAAACTTTGACCCCCTCTTCCCCTCTTAAAACCCTTTTTTCCATTTAAAAAGTAGCCTATCTTTTATCTCACACTCTAGACTATCTGTGTACCAAATTTCGTTCTTATCGGTTCAGTAGTATTAGCGTGATGAAAGGATAGACAGACAGACAGACAGAGTTACTTTCGCATTTATAATATTAGTGTGGATTGACAGTTTTACAATTCGTTTAATTTTTAAGGTTACAACGATTTTAAGAATGTTACCGAAGGCGAGAAACCATTTCAAGTGTCCCTAAGAGAAAACGACGTGGTTAACGATTCAAATGATCATTTCTGCAGTGGTTCCATATTGTCGAAAAAATGGGTTGTAACAGCCGGTCGTTGTCTTGTGTAGTAAGCAGAACTATAATTATATGTTATTTGAAATGACTCAATTTTTTATGTATGTTCGGGGATAACAATTTTCAATATTTATGGGACCGATTTTGACGATTTTCTTTTGTTCGAAAGGAGATATTTTACAGAGTGGTCCCATGGTAAAGATATCTTATCAGCGACTGAAATTTCTAATTACAAATTTAATTTAATTCTAATACTAAATGGTAACAGGTACCTATTGCTTTGTGCGAGGCAAATTTATTAATTCCTTTTTAGTTTACAATTTGAAGTCGGTTTAATTTTTGAATTAATTATTTTTTATATATACCTAGTTATTATAGATCTATTGTATTGTCTTTTAGCAAACGCAGTCACAGAATACGCGTTATAGTTGGAACTGTAACTCTTGGCAATTCCGGAACGTCGTATGACGTGGAAAAAATCATACTCCATGAAAACTATTATGTCCTTGAAGTAGCTAATGATATCGGTCTTGTTAAGACAAAAACTGAAATTCAGTTCAACGGCAAGGTCTCCGCTATTAATCTTCCATCTATAAGGCCACCAGTGGGGTCAGTATGTACTGTATCCGGTTGGGGCTATTCAGATGTAAGTAAGAACGATGTTATTGTAGTTTATATGAGCTTTTATATGTAAGATCTATGTCTTAAACAAAAAGAGGTTTTGACGACCGCTTGGCGCAGTGGTAGCACAACTGCTTTCTGCGCGAAGGATCGTGGGTTCGATTCCCACACCGGAAAATATATTTGTAATTTACATTTGTATTTTTCTGGGGTCTGGGTGTTACTATGTATTGTTTGTATGTATTTACAAAAGAAAAGTATGTATATGTAATTTATTCCGTTATCTAGTTGCTATAACACAAGCTTCGGCTTAGCTTGGAACTAGATGGCGCTGTGTATAAAATATCAATGTCCTGAAAATATTCATTATTATTTTGTACTTAAAATTTGATTTCATACGAGTAGATCGTGTGGATCAAGAAAATGGCCATCATTCAAATTCACAAAACGAATTTATAAAATTAAGAATTTTAAAGTTAATAATATTAAAATAGTTTTTCAGTGTTCAAAATGATAGGTGAAAAAAAAACTACCTGCATCGAATAAAATAAGAAATACAAGTAATAACATTTTTGCTCTGTAAAAAATTCTAATGTACAAAGATTTGCTTAAGTACAATTAACTTATTTTAAACTATTTATCTGCTAACGTTGCTCTAGAGTCTTGAATAATAAAATTTCTTATCGCTAGGGTGAAGGGCACTATAGTGAAGTCTTGCAAGAGGCTAACCTTACAACAATATCCACGGACGATTGCCGGAAAACCGACTTAGGGAAATACAGGAAAATTCGAGAAATTAATGAAAAGCAGATATGCGCGTACAAGGACACTGAAGGAGAAATTTGTACGGTAAATATAGTAGTTATTGTAACGATACTATTTCTTACACGGTATAATATATTTCATGTATGTATTTAGTATTATTATGAAGATGTATAACTATAAAAAAAGATTTTAATTAAGTTCGCCTTTTTTAAGAAAAAAAAGTAAAATACAGCAAATTATTTATTTACCTTTATTACACAAAGGAATCTGAAAACTAGATAAATAAATTAAATTTACGTGCAAAATGCGACCTTATCACTTGGTCATTTCTTCCCGGCAATCAGAATTTAAAACATTAATAATATATAAAAGAAAGGAAGGGTAGGTGAAAAGTGTTTAATATTTAAAAGATGTAGTAACAACAGTATGATTTTAAATAAATAAACAATATGCAATTAGTTTTAAGGTTTTAAGCAAACTGCGGTAACTATCCTGCACGTGGCCGATATGCGGGTAGGTAACAATTTCTGGTCGAGAAAAAACTTCATAATATTCATGTGTCGTTTAAAAATGTTAGTATTACGAATTAAAGTTTATATTTTTAATATTATTATATGACTAGCTATGCCAGCGACTTCGCCCGCTTAGAAAAGTGACTTTGGGCAGCATTTTTAAAAATGCCTAACCCGCGCCAACAAACGTTCAGCAAGTTCAACGTGAATCTTTAAATTGCCATAATTTTTTTATTTATCAACCGATTGACATGAATTAAACACTTAATGTTAAGTTAAGCTTACCAAAATCTATCATTGACCCCATCTAGATAGGATAAGCCGTTTCTGAGATTAGCGTGCACAAACAAACAGACAAACAGACAAAAGTTCCAAAAATCTCTCTCCTATAATATTTTTTCTCATATATCTTCCATGTACAGACAGCGACTCGTTACGTTTTTATTATATGTTTAGATGTATAGATTAGATATAATCTTGACATCTTAATCGAATTTGAAAGTACAAGAAATGAATGAATTAAATAATTAATTTCCTCTGAAGTTCTTTAAACTATTATATTATATATAGTTCTTATACATAATAATTGTAATCGACAGGGAAAAGCGACCATCAGCTAGTAAATAATAAGTCATATCTTAATAACACGCCCTTTAAAATGTATTAAAACTTCAATAATTTAGTGGTTATACAACTATTTTAAACAATCAAATACTAAACTATAATTAACTAGCGATCCGCCCAGCTTCGCTCGCATATATTATTTTGAATCGAACTGCACACGGTGTGCAAATTTATTGTAAAATCGGATCAGTAGTTTAAGAGTCAATCGCAAACGAACAACGTGACACGTAATCTATACTATTATTATAAAGAAATAAAGTTTGTATGTTTGTTAAATTGTAAGGGGTCATCTCGGGATCTACTGAACCTATTTAAAAAACTCACCAATAGGAAACCACATTATTGACGAGTGTCATAGACTATATAAAAAACCGAAAAGGATAATTAACATTATACCTAACGAAGTGGGTACGGGTCAGCTAGTTTATTATATAATATAGGTACAAGCTGTTGGCCAGTTTGAAAGCGAAAAATTATAAAAAGTTTCAACCCCTCGCGCAACCTTTTAGGGGTTGATTTAAAAAAAAAGTAGCCTATGTCCGTCCCCAGGCTTTAGACTATCTTTGTACCAAATGTCGTTCTAATCGGTTCAGTTGTTTTAGCATGATGGAAAGACAGACAGACAGAGTTACTTTCGCATTTATAATATTTATAAAGTTTGGATTGAGATTGTCAGTATTTAAATATAATTTTCAGGCTGACCAGGGAGCACCGCTTGTAAAGGACGGTCAGCTAGTTGGTATCACCTCCTATGACGTGCGATGCCGCGCTAAACTACCTAGCATATTCCTTCGAGTCTACGAATACAAGAATTGGATCACGAGCCACATGAACTGAGAAATTGAAACAAATAAATTGTTAAATTTCTTATGCCTTATTATGTGTTTTATTTATTTTTTTCGATTGCACACGAGACGAGACAGTTTCAGGTAAAATAAAATTTTCAGCGTTTAGTTGTTTTAATTTATATGTAAGTTAAAACGTATTAAAGTTGATGTCTTATAACATTTTAACGAGTACTCTTTTAACCTCCAACGAAAAAACGACTTGGTGTTATAAGTTTGACATGTGTGTGTGTTTATGTGTATGTCTGAGGCAACGTCCCAAACGGGGAGTTGTTTTAAAGGTTTATCCGAGAGTGTTCTTAGCTATGTTTGGTGGAACACGGTTCAGGTCTTCAAGGTCATCAGGTCGTTTGTTAGGTTTTAAAGGGATGTTACAGGCTCAGTTTGCTTTTTTATGGTCATGGGTTTATGGGAGTATTTTGTAATATGCGCTTGTATTAAAAAAATGTTAATAGATTTAAATATATAGTTATATAAATAGTGCCGTAAATTATGATGCTAGGTAATTCGTTTCACATTAGTACGATCTTAATTATATACAACTATATGAAAAGACCTGGAAATAACGTTTGCTATCGTTGTTATCATCGTTTTTTTTTTTATAATATGAAGAAGGGAGACGAGCTGGACGCACTCCTGATGGTAAGAATAACACCAGCCCATAGCCAATGCAGTGCTACCCGGAAGTTTGCTGTAAAATAATTAAATTTAAATTAATATATAAAATAAAGGGTTTGTTACAATACTTATAGACTAGACTACTAGAAATCGGCTAGACTGATTTCATTTTTGGTTCGCTGGATTTGTCCCCGCCCCGAATAGCAGATTTCATCTTAAAAATAATGAAAACTTTATAAAGGGGGGTGGGGTCAAAGGTTATAAGAAAATCCTCGCGGACGGTGTCGCGGGCAACAGCTGGTTCTTTATAAATAGCAATCTAAGACGAGCTTGAAAGACTTACTTTACCTATTACATGTATTTATATTTTATTACTATTTTCATTTTATTACATAGATAGTATATGACATGACAATTTTAACGTCATGTTATTATTTGATACAGTCAGACTACATTGAGTTATTTGCATATTAATTAATTTTATATTTCGTATTTGTCGATTTCTTAGTTATTCTTTTGTCAGTTTTTATATGAAAATGTTGCTATACGTCGTTTGTTTTGCTGTAGGTTTCATATCAGGTGAGGTGAGTTTTTTTTTAAATTATCAAACGGTACAAAGTATTCTATGTTATCCAAATCTCGTAGTAGTTTTTGCGTGTAAGAACTAATATACATTATCCTGCGTTGTACGTGTAAAATTGAACGATTACCACTTAAGCCTTCTAAGTGGGAAATTATGTTGCTTTAAATTGGTTGAAAAAATTTCTAAATCAAGTTTGTTGTTATTTATCAACAATTTATCAACTCTGACGCTGACAATCAAAGCTGTTAAGGTAGTGAAACAAAACAATTATTTTGTCTTCTTGGGGGAATGAAGCGAATAGGGATTAAAATATATTTTTTATAACACTTCAGCTAGTGATGATTTTGTGGATGTTGCTGAAGGCGATAGACCATTCCAAGTGTCTTTAAGGCTTCACGACGTGGTCTACAACCGTGACACTCATTTTTGCAGTGGCGCCATATTGGACTCAAAATGGGTCGTCACAGCTGCTCGATGCCTTTATAAGTATGTATGCAAAGAATTATACCAACATTAGATTTACGCAAAATACTATATGATATGAATAAAAGAACAATGTCAAGTTAAATTCTTTTATCTCACTATCTACGAGAAATATTGACAAAAATTCGATTTGAATCTATTTTTCAATTATGACGGAAATGACACGTGAGACACGTGTAATTAAAGTTTAATTTTAGAAATTAAGCATCGTAATGACATTAAACTTATCTCCATATCAAAATTGTCGTAAATAATATTTTCCTTCTTCGTAACAAATGATTGGAATAGAATTTGAAAAAATATAAAAAAGAAAATGAAAGATTTTTCGCAGCCATTAAGGAGAAGAAGAAGAGAAAAAGAGTCCTCTGGTGCTTGCACTTACCAAAAAAAAAGGAATAGAGATTCGTTTCATTCACTCACACAAGATGCTACTACTTGATGATGCTTTTTTATGAACGGATGTTATCATCTCGTCCAAAGCCTAACCCCATGACTCTACCCCAAGTTTCTACCAGCTCTAGTTCAAAGTAACAACAATCATAATTGTTTTTCAGTAAACGCAGTCACAGAATACGCGTGATGGCTGGAACCATTAGTCTTGATTCTACAGGATCATGGCATGAAGTGGACAAAATTATTATGAATAAAAACTATAGAGATGTAAACGTAGCCGATGATATCGGTCTCCTAAAACTGAAAGGTGAATTTCAGTTCAATAACAAGATTTCTGCTATAAGTTTACCTGAAAGAAGTAATCCAGCTGGATCAATTTGCGTCGTGGCAGGATGGGGATTTTTAGTTGTAAGTGTATTTACTGTTCATTTTGTAAACATTTTCGCCATTTTTTTTTATAATATGAAGAGAGGAGACGAGCTGGACGCACTCCTGATGGTAAAAGTAACGCCAGCCCATAGCCTATGCAGTGCTACCCGGAACTTTGCTAAAAAGCCCAACTCCGGGCAGGGGTGCACTACACCGACGCTCCCCACTTTGAGTCATCAGATGTTAAGACTCATTAGCCCAGTAATTTCGCTGGCTACAGTTCCCTTCAGACTGGAGCACAGTGACATTTTCACGTCACTGTTCAGGCAGTAGAATGTCTGGCACTGTGGGGATCCCCCACCCAGTCGTATTATTCTGTATCATTAATTCCGTTATCTAGTTGCCATAACACAAGCTTCGGCTTAGCTTGGAACTAGATGGCGCTGTGTATAAATGTCCTGAAAAAAAATATTTCTTATTTGCAGGCCAACAAGATTTCAAGAAACATGCAAGAGACTAATGTCACTACCATGACCACAGAAGAATGTAGGAAGACAGACTTGGGAAAATACCAAAATATACGACCAATTACTGACAAACAAATTTGCGCGTACAAGCAAGATGGTCGTAGTATCTGTATGGTGTGTATGTGCAGTTTTCAAAATACCTATCAAACTTTCAATCTCGAAATTTGTTCTGATAAAAACGTGTTTAATGAGGCGATAATCATGCAATTTGTCATCATTTGAAGAACAATGAAAAATGTTTGACGTTAGTAATATAATAACAATTATAAATACAGAACTAGACGTTCCCGCCGGTTTTGCCCGTGTAGTTCTCGTTTCCAGGGCAATACCGGGATATAAAGTATCCTTAATGTTAATCCTATCCTATCCTAACCTATCTACACACCAATTTTCAACTGAATCGGTCCAGGCATTTTTGCGTGAAAGAATAACATACATACATTCATTAATAATAATAGAAGGATAGGATATTCCATTTCTTTGTTTCTCAGAAGAGAAGAATCTCATTATTTATTTTGCGGCTCTTTTGAAATATAGTTTTTTTGTAGCGGAGAAATTTCATTTTCAACTTACAAAAATTATTTGTTTAATAAGCTTTCATTTCTGATGTACCTTTGTAAAAAAAACGCAGTTTCTTACCGGTTCTTTTCTGTTGAAACTGCTTTCCAAACCGGCGATTCATGATTGTTTTGTAATACCGGTTTCAAAGTACTTATAGCCTAGTTTAATATAGAAATATCGATTTTGACTTTTCCACGAATATTTCCAATAGAATTTGTAAATTAATTCTTAGATGTTTATATGATTATAATAATTTTTAGAGTGACAGTGGTGCACCGCTAATAGATGACAATAAAACATTGGTTGGTATTGCTTCTTTCGACACTCTCTGCTCCGAAGGCTTTCCTAACGTATACCTAAGGGTGTACGACTATAAGGGTTGGATCACCAGTAATATGAAATAAGCCTGGCTTGAATTAAATGTTTAAATAAATCTTTGACTTTGATTTTCATATAATATTTGATTTACTTTTACTGACAGCCGCGCCCATCTTTAACATCGCTTGCTTTATTAACCCCCGATGCGACGCAAAAACGACGAAGTGTTATAAGTTTGACATGTCTGTGTGTGTATGTATCTGTCTGAGGCAACGTAGCTGCCAAACGGATGATCCGTTTTTGATCCGTTTTTTGTTTGAAAGGTATATCCATCGAGAGTGCTCTTAGCTATGTTTGGTGGAAATCGGTTCAGGTCTTCGAGGTCGTCGGTTAGGTGTGATAGGAACGTTACACGCTCAGTTTGTTAATGTATTTTGTAGAATACGCTTGTTTCACATGAATCCATTAACTATTTTTACGTAAAAGGGTTTCAAATAAAGTTTTTGAATTGCCTTTCTGATCGTGAAAATTTTCTAATTCATCAAGGAAATATAAAATGGTTGCGATTAAATAAATGATTGATTATAATATTATTATATTACAGATATAAATGACTAGGGTTTAGACCCGACTTCGTTCGAGGTTTTAGGCTTCATTGATATAATAAAGGTTAAATTGCCTTCTTGAATTATTAAAATATATGCTATATAGCATTATAGCATATTATAATGCTGCTTTATCATTTGTAAATTATAATATATGGAATTTATTTTTGATTTATTTTATAAAGAAATTGTTTTTTTTGTTATTATTCAAATAGAAAAACAGATTCAAGTAGGAAAGCTGGATAAGTAAACGTTAACAAAAAAGGACACCTTTATTTAAATTTTCAGGCCCAAAAGAAAAACAAACGAAAAATAAGTTGTAGAACAACAATAGAATATTTAAAACTTCTATAACTAGTTATTCGATTATAATAATTTTAGTACTATTCTTGTATTTTGTTCTGAATCCAGTCAATGTAATAGGACAATCTTGTGTAGACATCAGAGGTACTCCGCCCACAGGGAACGGTGAATGATGCTATACCAACTTGCTTTTGGCCTTGCACCATAGGCGAACCCGAATCGCCCTGTAATTATAAATATCAGATACTCCCTTAACTACTTAATCATCTATTTCAACAAGCCAATTTTCTTCTAAACTTTTTCATTTTCCAACAAAATCTGTTGTTGATAATCCTAGTTTTTTAAATCTCAGAGCATAATGCGACATTTCTTGAAAAACATTTGCTAATTTTCTGGCACTGCACATGTAATTGCACGCATCCAGCGAAAGCAGTTAGTACTTTTAAGAGTTCTGGATATATGAACGACGAATTTAGTTAAAACATTCAACGTTCAGCATTATTCCGCATAATGCGCAATAATGCTATAATTGAAATACAAGGATAAAATACTAAATCTTACATGACAAAACCCTGTTCCATTCATATTATCTGTGCACATGTTTCCCTTTCCATATTTAACTCCCAATCTGTCAATACGCTTTTTACAATCACTCTCTGCTAAAATAGTTAGGGTTAGCATTTGTAAGGTATCAGGAACGCTGTTTTTGTTCTGAAATTTAATAGATTATCCATCTTTGTAAGTTATTTAATTAATGAATTACTTTATTTGTGTGTACTCACATCTGTATACCCCCACCCGGAGACAACGCACGTTTCACCTCCTTTAATAAACCTCTTTTCTATTTCTATTGGTTGAACACGGTCATTGAACTCTATCTCTTTTGATAGTCTGACAACACTGATATCGTTAGTAAGTACTTTAGTGGGATTGTAGTTCTCATGTGGTATTATGGCGTCTATTTTGTAATGTTCACCTCCAGATGAGCGTTTGTTTGTACCCACTATGATATATGGACTTGCGTCTGCACTAAAATCATTGGTATAGTTAATTTGATCTAAAGATTTTTAAACTTATTTTTATATTATTATATTGTATAAATTGCCTGTCACGTTGTTTATTGATGATTGACTCCTAAACTACTGAACCGATTTCAAATTAAATTTGCACACCGTAAGCAGTTTGATCCAATTTAAAAGATAGAATAGACCATAATATATGCAAGCAAAGCCGCGGCGGGTAGCTAGTTTTATTATATAATTGTGATCTGTAGCTATCGTGAAATCTAATTTTATAATCAAACTAAGTTTTGCGGTAATGTAATAAATTTATCCGTTTTTCTTTTCGACTAAAAAATGTTTAACAGTGAAGTGATAGCACAAATATTGTATGTTGTGGCTTTATAACTTAATAACTTTAACATGACTTCTCTTCTCTTATATTTTTGGCGGATTTTTGGGTAGGTAATACAATAAATAAATAAATATTTTCAGGACCTTTTTACACAGCGCCATCTAGTTCCAAGCTAAGCCGAAGCTTGTGTTATGGAAACTAGATAACGGAATAAATTACATATACATACTTTTCTTTTGTAAATACATACATACAATACATAGCAACACCCAGACCCCAGACTGATGACTAATAGAAGCGATTAAAACAGTAAACAAGTAATTATTATTAAAAAAACAAAATACCCGACTGCACACTAAAAAAAGAGTAATTATGTCTTTATCCCGTGGGACTTTTAGGATAAAATGTATCCTATGACACTCCC
>JADANM010001663.1:7949674-7999437 GCA_026213755.1 Eurema hecabe | reverse complement strand
GCGACTAGTCGGCTACCCGTCTGGAAGTCGCGAATTCTGGTCGCTTGGCAAGGCTATCGAAGGTAATTTCTGTCGGTCATCTCTTCCACCACTGCGTAAGTCGGATGACATCCTGGTCCATACGGCAAAGGAGAAAGCCGAACTTTTGGGTACCTTCTTTGCCTCCAACTCAACCCTTGACGATGGGGGAGCCACACCACCTAACATCCCGCGGTGTGAGAGCACGTTGAATGACATTATTTTTACTCAAAAATCTGTCAGACGAGCTCTGCAATCCCTGGATATCAAGAAGTCGAGCGGGCCAGATGGCATACCGGCAGTGGTATTGAAGACATGTGCACCTGAGCTAACTCCCGTCTTGACGCGCCTATTCTCACTATCCTACACTACAGGACTAGTACCGTCTTCGTGGAAGGTTGCCTTCGTGCATCCTATACCTAAGAAGGGTGATCTTAGTGACCCGGCTAATTACAGGCCTAAAGCGATAACCTCCCTGCTTTCGAAGGTAATGGAGCGTGTTATTAATACACAGCTTCTAAGGTATCTGGAGGATCACCAGTTGATCAGTGACCGCCAATATGGCTTCCGCAAAGGCCGGTCAGCTGGTGATCTTCTAGCTTATCTCACACACCGTTGGGCACAGGGCCTTGAAAGTAACGGGGAGGCATTGGCAGTTAGCCTGGATATCGCTAAGGCCTTCGACCGGGTCTGGCACAGGGCTCTTCTCGCGAAGCTTCCATCTTACGGCCTGACTGAGAAGTTGTGCAACTGGATCGCCAGCTTTCTGTCTGAGCGGCATATTAAAGTTGTAGTCGACGGTTGTTGCTCAGACATGAAACCAATTAATGCGGGCGTCCCCCAAGGGTCTGTGTTGTCGCCTACATTATTCATTTTGCATATCAATGATATGCTGCTGAAGATCAGCAGCATTCATTGTTATGCGGATGACAGTACGGGGGATGGTTTCTACACAGGCCCAGCAAACATTTCTCAGTCTCAAGTGGAGGATAGCAGAATGAAACTTGTGTCTGAAGTCGAGAATTCTCTGCAGCAGGTCTCGGAATGGGGTTATCTTAACTTAGTCGAGTTTAACCCCACTAAAACACAAGTTTGCAACGCGCACCGCTAAGAAATCCCCATTCGTCATAGCGCCACAGTTCCAGGGTACAGCACTCACCGTTAATAAAAGTGTTGGGATTCTGGGAGTTGACATATCGAGTGATGTGCAATATCGGTGTCATTTGGAAGCCAAGGCCAAATTGGCCTCAAAAAAGCTGGGCGTCCTTAACAGAGCGAAGCAGTACTTCACTGCGAGGCATCTGCTTATGCTTTACAAAGCTCAAGTCAGGCCTCATATATACTGCTCCCATCTCTGGGCAGGGGCGCCACTTTACCAGCTAAATCCATTTGACGCCGTACAAAGACGCGCAATTCGAATTGTCAACGACCCACGAATCACCGACAGATTAGAACACCTAAGTCTCCGGAGGGACATAGGTTCCCTCTGCGTGTTCTACCGACTTTATAACGGTGAGTGCTCCGAGGAATTGTTCGACCTGATGCCCACGTCACCCTTCCACCATCGCACCACCCGCCGAAGATTGAAGCTTCATCCACATTGGCTAGATCAGTGGCGATCCACTACGGTTCGTTTTTCCCGGTCGTTTCTGCCGCGCACCTGCAAACTGTGGAATGAGCTTCCTTCTGAAGTATTTTCGGAGCGCTTTGACATGGGTTTCTTCAAGAAAGGTGTAAAAAAATTTCTCCTTCGGGGCCGACGTTGCACTGGCGACTCCTCTGATGTTGCCCGTGTCCATAGGCGACGGTGACCGCTTACCATCAGGTGGCCCGTCAGCTTTTACGTTGACCTGACAAATTATAAAAAAAAAAAAAAAAATCTCTTTCAAACATATTTTTGGGGTGTGAGTGTTGCTTTGTTATATGTTGCTGTATTAATAAACTGTGTTCGTTATCTAGTTACAATAACACAAGCTCTGTTAATTTTAGAACTAGATGGCCATTTAGTAACACTTATTTAGTTTAGTAGATAGTTTATTGTTATTGTAAGGAATTATAAAATTTTCCAGATGGGCGAACCTCGAAGAAAAAGCAGAAAAGGAACTCCGAATGCTTCATCACCCCGACACAGTGACACTACACGGGTCTAACAATAACAGTGGTTTCAGAGCCACCTGCTGTTCTCGGTTCATGGATGTTTGACTTGGCATTACTCAAAAACTATCACACACTAAGCACTACATATCAATCAAGAGGTATTTTTCTCGTAATAAAGGGACCTGTAACCCGAGATTTCTAAAGATTCTTATTATTGTAATAAGCAGGAATTTTTTGGAATTCAATATGCTTGTGGTAATTTTTAAAGGATATTCCTTCAATTAAGTAAGCTTTTATTGCAGTACGGATGAATATGTAAGATCAAAAAGAAGTATCCAATTTTTTAAAATGAAAGACCGTGAATTATTTACTAGTACCGTTAAATTTTCTTTTTAAACAAATAACATAACACTACTAACATTCCACAAAATATCCATTTTTGTTTCAAATTGAGTGACTTAAATATTTAAAACTATGACGTCACTTGACATTAATATTGAAAATGGAATATTCAGATATCACTGCTTTATTGTATCAGTCTGGATTTCAACAGTATTTTAAATCGAAATTTTAATAATTGAAACTAATTTGTACTTATAGGGTATATCTTAAAAAATACTCTTAAAGTATATACTATATCGTTTTTTACAGCTGGGAAGAAATCTCACCAATAGATGCACCGAAATACTTAAAAAATAACAGATTACTATGTATAATATTCATAGTAAATTATTGTATAATTATTATCACAAGACTGCATTTATTTAAAGCACAAGTATTAAAACATTTTTCCACTAAAACATTCCAATAAAAGTGTCTACAAAAATACATTATTATTTAGTCAGTGAGTTTTCGGTGTTGCATGTATAATTTTCGACGTTTAAATTTATTGGCAAATTAAAATAGATGTTATGGCAACTCCAGAAAAGTTGCCGTTGTAAAATATTTAAAAATGATTTACTGTAGTTCTACGAATCTCACAATATTTATTTGCAAGCACAAAATTGTGATGTGGATATTATTTTCTTATTTCTTGAAACGCACACTTGCCTTAATAATTGGTCTACTTTTGTTAGTTGACAGTTGAAATGCTTGACAATAAGTAATCACCTCTGCCTATAGATAATATATAATTACTATCGTTGAAATTACGCAAATCTGCATTGAATTACGGTAATACAAGTCTATATGTAGTGCGCGAAATAGAACTCGAAAGTATTAAAGAATCGCGCTATTTTCGTGAGCGTAATCAGAGATCGGTTCAAACACCAAATAGCATTAAAGTTTTAAATGAAGTAAACTTATATGACGCAATAAGGTTATCGTTTATTATTAACAAGCCTCTAACATAAGAACAGGTACTTACATAAGTTAAAAATTTTTTAATGTCACCCGTCTATGTTAGCGAATCGCTTTTATAGTAAAATATCGAAATGAACACAAGATTGAAGCTGTTTTAACAGCGAGCCGACTATACAACGTGTAACAGAAATGCGTGCTCATATTTAAGGATCTCAAAGAGTACCTAATTTTAAATTAATGTATTAAAAATTCATTTCATTTGAACTATTTATAATTAAGATGTTGATAAATAAAATAATAAATCTCAAATATGTTTATTTTAATGTGGGGGTATATAGACTATCTATAAGCATCTGAACATCACGCAAAAATATGACCACACATTTCTGTTACACGTTGTATAAGTGAAATATTCACACCACATTTTTGTTTCTAAGACTAATAATAGATTTTTAATTATTAAGGTACGATGGTATAGACCTTTTCATTATGGTCAAATTTTTAAACCTGGTACCCGTTATCCGTATATTTCGGCGCGATTTTAAAGACGTTTCACGTCAAAAAAATAAGGCTAAGCTTACTAACGTTTAAATTGTTACTCACATACCAACAGTGTGTTAGGAAACTATGGTCCCATCCGCGAATGTGTTAAAATCTACCGACAGTAGGTCCTTATTTTGCTCTTGTTATTCATAAATAATAAACGTATTTTTTTAAAAATAGCGCTGCGAGAGAGCGACGGAATTCTCTCTGAATTATAAATTAGCTTATCAGCTAATGCTGATGCTATCGCAAACATAGGGTCTACGAACTGTAGGTGTGTTGGCAGAATTTGAGAATTTCCTTTAATTTGGGTCAATTTTGCACTACAAACCCTATCTTTAAATACATTAATGCAATGTATTTTATATACAGATATATTTATTTTATTTTATTCGAAAATGTTTTTAGATAGAGAATATTGTCCTTCAAGATCGGACAAATGTTTTGTTACACATTGTCTACTAAGAAGCTTGAGCCTTATGCTGAGGTTTTTGAATTCGTTTTTAATAGTTTCAATATAGCGTCAGAGATATTTTGCCAATCGATTGAAGGACATGCCGATGGCCTTATCTTGCTTAAAATTCAAATCTACCTCTCTTAAGTGGTATGAAAACTTAGCATAGCATAATATTAGTATTACAGCATAATTATTATGTATCATGTAGCTTATAATATTTAGTAGATTTTAATGCATTGTATTATATTAGTAGTTTTGCTTAATTTAAAAGCTTACCTTTATAAAAAATATAATCGTATTAACAGAATATTTATTAGGCTAATTTTTTTATAGGTGGCAACCTTAGATTTTTCGACCTGTATAATATTGAAAGTAGGTTTTCCCATGTTCATTAAATATATATCTATATATTTCTTCAAAGAAATAATTGGTAGAAGTATCGTTTGCTGAACAAAAATATTTTAACTAACTATTTAATGGCTTAGTTTAAGTGAGACTTTGTGTTTAAATTTCTTTGTTTTTTTCCAAAACATCATGTGATATTTTTGTGTTTTAAAGAATTGATTACCGAATATTGGCTTTTCATTCACATTATGACATGAGTGTTTTCTTAAGCTACGTCATAACTAGTAAATATTATTATAATCGTTATTATGAATAGGTCTGATGATGTCTTTTTTTGCCTATTTATAAAGAATTCCTTTATTTTTCGTTTTAAAGTACATAATACATTATACACTTGTAGATACAAGTAAGAGAGAAGATTCTCTCTTTAAACTTTAAGATCAGATATTCAAACCTAGCCTTTGAAATATTCATTTAATAACAGTCAATCATTGATATTGATATTGATCTTTTAGTTCAATGAGTAGGTATTGCAGCGTACTACGCCTTATAGAAAATTGGCTATTTATAATATAATTTAAAAGCGTTGTGTCAAAGCTTATTAATATACTCATTTTTAATATGTATACTCCTACATAGTTGATATTTGTTGGCGATAGCACAATGACTGCATAATATGTATTTTGATTAAAACCTCACTTGGATTATATGTATATAAGATTTGTATTGCGAAGTTAATGTTCTGTTGAAATGGAGGTTACTTAACGCATATTTTTATAGAATAATTTTAGTAAGTAATTGGTTTTGGTTTTTAAATTAGTGCACAATGGACTTGCCCCAAATACCTTCCCGTCCATAGATAATTTATTTTTTTTAGCTAGCACAATAGAGTAGTGGCTTCATATGTATTTATACACTCGCGATTGTATACTGAAATGTAAATCAAATTCGAGTTATTTTTTTTTCATGACCTTAAATTATGAAATGCAGAGTATTTCGACACTTGGTTTGTTTATAAATTATATAATTTATATGTCATAAATCATACGTCAAATTATTTTGACAGATTAGTATTGCCAACTGTCAAACTAATTTAATTTGAATCGCATTTGAATTTGATTTGTGTTTTATTATTCGGTCAATAACAGCGTTTATCACACACGATTTCTGCAGGTTTTTTGACGAGTTGACCTTAATCATTGGGTCATCATTGGGTTGTTCGTCAAAAAACGTGTAGTTTAAATCCGTTTTAACACTCGCTAAGTTAGATCTAGTTTAAGCTGTGATGTTTCACCCGTAATGGGGATCAAATAATATATTGTTTAATAAGTTTTTTGTTTTTTATTTGACCCTTTAGTGAAATATTCCTTAATGAAACTCATTGAATGACACTGACATATCCCATGTACCTTTTCCCGAAGGGCCATGGGTAATCTTAAATATATATCGCCATATCGCACATCTAGTTCTTAAAAGTCATAAATGTCCAAAAATCCAAAATTAAGTTAACACTGTCAAAACTTACCTTTTACATGAATGCATTGAATGCTTATAAATCTCTTTTTTTAATTCAACAACTATACGTTAGAGAGCGCCACTGTCATTCATGCGCATTCAGTGTAAAGTTATGACAAAAAAATCTTTAATACGCTCT
Organism: Eurema hecabe; assembly: GCA_026213755.1. Lineage (NCBI taxonomy): Eukaryota > Metazoa > Arthropoda > Insecta > Lepidoptera > Pieridae > Terias > Terias hecabe. The sequence goes on along the minus strand of JADANM010001663.1, from coordinate 7,993,021 downwards.
AGTAAAAAATTTAGATAAAGACATTTATGACTATAGAACTAGATGTGCGATGAGTCTTAACATCTGATGACTCAAAGCGGGGAGCGTCGGTGTAGTGCACCCCTGCCCGGAGTCGAGCTTTATAGCAAAGTTCCGGGTAGCATTGCATTGGCTATGGGCTGGCGTTACTCTTACCATCAGGAGTGCGTCCAGCTCGTCTCCCCTCTTCATATTATAAAAAAAAGATGGGTATTTTAAAATTTTATTCGTAGTCGATTTCTCGTTAAAATCAGTCGGTTTGAAATACCACGATGAAGTTATCACCAAAAAGGATAAATGAGACTAATTATGTGTTCCCAATACATTTTATTAGAATACCTTCCAATACAAAAAGTTTTAAAGCTATAACTACTAACTATAATATATTATATTATGTTAATATTTAAGAGATTTTTTGCTTCAGTCATTAATAGCCTTTATTCAAAATTGTCTTAATGTATGCAATTTATTACAATAGGTGAGTTAGACTATTGAGCGTAAAATATGTTTCACAAAGAAATATCTTATGACTGTTTTTCTATGGACTAATTCTGCAGGATTATAATATATTTCTATTTTTTTTTAATAAATTTACATTACGTACAAAAATAGAAACATAAGGTAATGACCACAATTTTAAGATTAGCTTTATTAATATTAGGTAACTACATATATGTACCTATATATTTACAACATTATGCGTGAAATTAAATCATTTTGCCTAGTCTAAACACTAATTACCACAAATTATTACAAGTTTTAACACCATTTATATGTATTTGGAATATATATTATTAAGAACTTATTTTTGAATAAAATATATTCTTGCTTTCAACCAATTATTATTCTGCTAGTCGGGGCAGAGACAAAAAAAATGAAACACGTAATAAATTTTACATTATAAATATTTTATTAGGAAGGTCAAATTTATTTTAGTTCACTAAACTTTCAAGGCGTCATAGAATTTAAATTACGTAAGGCCCTCATCAAATGAAGAAAGATAGAAAAATATATTCCACAAAAAGAAGTTCAAATTAATTTTATTATTTACGTTATTTTTTGCACTAATTTGAAATGAAGATCATTCGAGTACTTGAATATATTATTATTATTATATTAAGTGAAATTTTCAAAGTTTTGTATATTAACCCTTAAACTTTACTATATAAAAACAGCATAAACCAATATATTTTCCCGAAATAATTTAATAAAATAAAAATTTCCTTACATAGAGAAGTCTTTATCTTAAAAGAATGGCACGATTCACCAATTTACAATATGCTTAATATATGTTTTTTTTTCTATACTAGAATTCCTTTCATAATTTTCCGTTTTTGCCCCTGTTCAAGGTATAATAAAAATTAAAAGTTAGATTGTGTGTGACGCATTTATGACCATTTAATGAGGTCAATAATCATTTAACAACATTATATTATGCAGATTGACTTTTGAAAAGAGACCATCACCTATTTTTAGTATTATATAGTTATCTCTTTCACTCTTTAGGTTATAAAGGGGAGTTCTAAAATCATCAAAAAATTGTTTTACTCTATTGAAACGCTTCCCGAAATTCTAGTAATGTCCCTATTAGAAATATACTTATTTCAAACAATTATACATCAATTGGTCTTCTAGCTTTGATCATTTGCTCACTGACTGACCACAGTTTCTCCTCTTCTTCCCTGTTGAAAGGGTATTGGGACGTGTATTCGGCACAATCTCGGTAAAATTTACCGGTTTGACCTTCGATGACGTAGTCGGTTGCACAGAAAACTACCGTCTCTGAACCCTGCAAGAGAAAAACCATAGATAATTACTATACTTTTAACTCGATGGACTATTGACTATAGACATTTTAATCTATGCCTTTTTGGCTCTTAATCCTACTTATATTATAAATGTTAAAATTGTATAGATGTATCCACGTTTTTTATTCTTTCACGCAAAAACGGCTGGACCGATTTGGTTAAAATTTGGTATGTTGATTGGTGATACCCTGGATTAATACATAGGATACTTTATATCTCGGTATCGCCCCGGGTACCTGAAATAAGCGGGTAAAACAGCGCGGGGAACAGGTAGTTCGTCATACGAATAGTATTTGTATACGAATATATATGTAAATAAATAAGTACATATAAAAATTATCAATTAAAGATGTACGTCTGTTAAGCCGATTTATAATAACAATAAAATGAATCATCACAACAGGAAGTCACAATACTTTAATCAGGTTTTATGCAATGCCCTTGTTTATGCCTGATAAGAATTCAATCACATTGAAACCAATTTTTTTTATCAAAACTGCATTGTTTACTCGCTGATACCGTAATAGGCTTAGCATTACTTAATGAATAATATTTAGGGTCGAATTAATGAATTGAGCTTTCGAACCATTTCATTAAAATAAGGGGGCGTCCATAAATTACGTGAGGTGTTTTTTTTTTAATTTTCTGCCCCGCCCGCCCCCCCCTGGGGAGATGTCGGGCGATTTTAATCGTGAGATTTTAATCAACCTAACCCAAAGATTTTTCAAGATGTGAGTTTTATACGTAAACGCGTTGGATTTTTATTGTAAAAAGAAAAAAACAATTTGCATTGTGTTTTTACTTACGACTAGTTACGACAATTACGCTTAAGATTAAATATTAAGCATACAGTACAATATGGATTAAATAGACCATAATAGTATAATTTTTTTTTGTTTCAATTAGAAAAAAAAATGCGTGATATTTGCCGAGGGGGGGGGGGGGGGGGGTCTCTAACGTAACATTAGATGAGATTAGACCCGCCCCCCCCCCCCCTTAAACACCTCACGTAATTTATGGACGCCCCCTTACTAGTTAGAAATAGTTACTTTTTCAATTCTGTAATATACACATTACAGAGTTTAAAACGATATTAGATATTTCTATTGTACATTAATAATTTTGGAACATAAAAAGAAAATGTAAATTAAGTGACTTTTTTGGTGGTTTCGTATAAATTATAGTTTAGGTTAAAACTCATACTCTTTTTAATTTTTACGAGCTTACTAATAGTGATCAGTAACTCTACTCCGAACACAATCGATGTCGATTTTTATTATTTTCGATACAGTTTTTAAACAACTTCGAATTAATATAAAAACTTTTTTATTTCTGTTTCGATAACATTCCAATAAACTGATGTGCGATCCGATTCTTTATTAGAGTATATTAAGTCTCATAGCTCGGTCAGCAGTATCAAACATTTTCGATATCGACGACGATTGCATTCGGAGTAGCTGCTCAGTTTTTGAACGATTTAACAATACGATGATATGACGTGCGATCGGATTATTTGCTACCAGCGGCAACCAGGCCTTCGTTAAAGTATAAATGCTGTAAGTTTCTCAATATATGTCCCCAACACAGGTAAGAACGAACCCCGTCTATAAAACTTGGGTCGCGGTGGCTTTCGCAGATATCAGGAAATAAAGGTGTGTAAAATTGTGTGTTACTTTCGGTATAGTATAAAAGCTGCAATTGGTATATGTTATTTGGAGAATGAGAAGCGCTCCAAAACTCGATAAGCGGTTACAAAACTTTTCGTTATCGAAACGATTGCTTTGAGAGTAGAGTTGCATACAAGTTCCCTCTACCTTCAAATTAGCATTAATTAGTACCTAATACAATGGAAGGGAAACTTTCTCAAATTAGGATAATTATAGCCTTCATATTACACAATATAGTTAGGTATCACCGGGGGTAGGTCTCTTTCGCAGGAGACCGACTGGGTGGGTACCCCCACAGTGCCAGACATTCTACCGCCTGAACAGTGATGTGAAAATGTCACTGTGCTCCGGTCTGAAGGGCACTGTAGCCAGCGAAATTACTGGGCTAATGAGTCTTAACATCTGACGACTCAAAGTGGGGAGCGTCGGTGTAGTGCACCCCTGCCCGGAGTTGGGCTTTATAGCAAAGTTCCGGGTAGCACTGTATTGGCTATGGGCTGGCGTTACTCTTACCATCAGGAGTGCGTCCAGCTCGTCTCCCCTCTTCATAGTATAAAAAAAAAGGTATAAAGTTGGTTTATGACCATCAAGCACCTATTAATTGATTGTCATCTTTATAGCGCAGAAAGATTGAAGGTCGGTTTACCCAGTAATTTAAAGGATTGTTTAAGTCATGTAGAAGGAACTGTTGGGTTCCTGAAGCTGACAGGTTACTATGATTTGATTTGATATTGTTAACCCACGGAGGTCGCTAATGACCTTGGATGTTGAAGCGACCTTAAATAAATAAATTAAAAAAAAAAAAGGTTAGTTTAAAGTTTCAATAATCACTGACCTGTTTTGCAGACCTCATGAACAATAGGGCCATTGGCGCCAAGAGTATATAGTGGTACCATTTAACGAAGTTTCTGGAAAAAAATATTCTATATAAGATTCCATTCTCATTTGTTTACAATACTTTTAATAGTAAAATAGTAGTATACATACTGGAAAAGACGTTTTACGATAAAAATTTGAAGAATAAATATTAAGGTTACTGATTCATAATTTTAATCAAATAAAGAAAATTTGTTATTAATTGATAAGAGTTATAAAAGTTGCTGAATATTTTCGTTATAATTTAGCAAATTAATTGTGAGAAAAGTGTACTACAAAATCTGATGAACCCCGACAGTATTTCAAAGCGTCTTAACGTTAGAAATTAGAATGTTCCATTGTAAATGCCGTGACACGCAGATAAATGAATCCTATAAGTCGTTTTTAATGAATATGATAATGGACTACCTACCTACTATCTTGTCAATGGAATTTTTATGAAATGTAATTTCTATTAAACAACTTATCTATATTTACTTATAGTTGATAATGAAAATAATAATAAATGTGAAAGTTTGTATGAATGTATGTTTGTTATTCTTTTACGCAAATTCGGCTGGACCGATTTAGTTGAAATCTGGTATGTAGATAGATACCCTAGACTACTTTAAATCCCGGTATTGGCCCGGAAACGGGAACTGCGCGGAACACAGCTGGTCCATACTAATATTATAAATGCGAAAGTAACTCTGTCTCTCTTTCCATCACGCTAAAACTACTGAACCTATTAGAACCAAATTTCGTATAGGTCGCGTCACGAATGTTTAGCGCTGGACGAGAATAGCTGCGCATCGGTAGAATCGCGCTCGTAATTGACGTATTGGTGCGAGAAAGACAACACGATTGGGACAACCAATCAACACTCGCGCACCCAACGATCACGCGCCCCGCGCGCCGCGCCGTTACCTCGATACTTATTTTTGCATCTGCGCAGGTTTCGTTCAGCGCTAAAGTTTCGTGACGCTACTTATACACAGATGGTCAAGAGCCTGAGAAAAAATATAGGCTACTTTTTGACTGGAAAAAAGCGTTAAGAAGGAAAGTCCACGCGGACGGAGTCGCGGGCAGCAGCTAGTCATCTATAAGTTTACTAATCACTCGGTAGTAAAACTTGTAATACGGAAGCCAATGAGAATTTAATGCGTTGCCAACACACGGCTATGATACAATAAATATTTTTGTGTAATCTATTTCGAGTCGCGAACTAACTGAACCAGAACAAACGTAAAAAACTACACATTGACCCATTTCTTATGGCTTGACCTTAGGAAGTGCGTCAATTACAGACGTTATGGTTCACGATATATTAATATTTAGAAGAAATATTTCTTCTAATATTGCTATTACATATATACATATCATATTGGCTTACTAAATTATAATTATAATAACTTGGTTCAATTTCTTACGATAGATATATGTAGAAATAGTGAATGTAATTTTCAAATAGAATTAGGAATAGAAAATGACCCCAAATTTTTGGATCTTTATTCTGACTAGATAACCGACAAATCCATACTTTTATTATAAATGCGAAAATATATTTTTCTGTATGTCTGCATGTCTCGCTTTCACTGCAAAACTAATGAACCGATGGTATTAAAATTTGATACACTACAAGTCTGGGAAAGGACATAGTCTACTTTTGACTGGAAAAAACAGTTGTAAAAGGATTACCCTTTTAACGTTTATATCTTGGAGTTAAAGTTTATATGAAAGTTCACACGGACGGAGTCGCGGGTAACAACTAGTAATCCTATTACTCATAGGTTCATAACTATAAATTCTATCAATTAGGAACTTACCTGAACAGATTGGTATAACAAAATCCAGGACAACAAGCATGTACATCAACCCCGGAATCCTTCAAACGGTCAGCCAGCGTTCTCATGAAATAGGCATTCATTAATTTCGAGTTACAGTACCCTGGGTTGTGGCGACTCTTCTTCCCTTTTTTAGCTTCTTCAATATCTTTTCTTAAGTTCAGATCACTAAAGTCCAATTTCCCTTTCTCGTGTAATGTTGATGACACAATAACAACCCTGTTGATTATTTGTTAATTAGTAATTTGACATTTAATGTCAAATATCTTTCTCAACTAGGCTTTATATACAGTAACATTTTTGAATCGTCATGGTATAACAAAGCAAATTTACTATTGATTTGGAATGCAGTTTCTACACAGAACAAGTGAAACACTCTGATAGTTGCTCTTTTAAAATAAAAGAGCTACAATAGTGGTTAATGTACACAACAAAAACAAGCTTTACAATATTCATACATTGTACAGAGAAGTAAATTCCATATCTGAATGCATCCTTACTAATTTGGTACAAAGATATTTTGTGCCAAATTTCGTTCTAAAACTACTTTTTTTTAATCAACTTTTTATAATTTTACGCTTTCACGGCAAAGATATCTGGTACACAGATGGTCTAGACTTTTACGCTTTCACGGTAATGATATCTGGTACACAGATGGTCTAGAGCCAGAGATAGAACATAGGCTACTTTTTAACTGAAAAAAAAAATTATAACGAGCGAAGGAGGGGTTAAAGTTTATATGAAAGTCCACACAGATGGAGATGGAAATCCTTTACTAATAGAAAGATACATTGTTAATTTCATATTTATCTTTACCTTGTAATATTAAAGACAGTCTGAGTTTATTTGTGCATGTTTACAATTGATATTTTAGACAGTGAGATAAGTATTACTCAAGTCACTTTGTCTATAAGATTGTGGCTATCTTTTTTTTATCTGAATGAAATTTTGCATAATATTTTGTTTGCCAAAGGTATAGTTGACGTAAAATTTCCTCTTTATTCTCTTTACCTATGGCATCAGTAAATTTTTATGTTAATAGTTAATAGTTAACATATGTTTTTCAATACTGATCTTATTTTAAGAAATATAGTGTTAGGAAAAGATATAGAATATAGAAATGTTAGTTTCAGCTATTATGTCGTCAGTTTATACTTTTGAAATTTTGTCTTATTTGTATAATTTTTATATTTCATATTTAATACATTACTTTACATATAAACTGAGTTATAAATTACCTAATATTTAATTAATTCAGTATTTATTAGGTATTAAAAAAAAGGTTTCATAACTTACCTACTAGGTGAGCCTTTTTTCAACATGTCTATTAGCAAATTTGTTAAATAAAAGTGTCCTATATGGTTAACACCCAGGTGTATTTCGAACCCTTCCTTGGTCTTCTCATCTCTGTCCAAGGGAATCACAACACCAGCATTGTTGATCAGACAATCAATTTTTGTAACAGCCAATTTCACGGTTTCAACAAATTTTTCTATAGATTCAAATGATGCTAAGTCCAAGTGCATGGGTATCTAAAAACAAGTATTGTTTTAATGAAAGAGTCAATAGAACAGATTGAAGCGGCTGATATTGTAAGTTTGTGAAAAACCGAGTTTTAATGGATATTTGTAACTCCTTCACTAAAAACTACTAATTAAATTTAATTTAAGTTTACTCTACAGTTGGATTAGAGGCTAGGATAAATCTTACTTTAAATCAAGGGGTAACAATGGAAATGAAAATACAGATGAAAAGTGGGAAGTGATTTTTTATATATTGTTGTGTAGTGCTATTGTACTGAAAATACACTAATTCAAAATTACGTAAATGATTGGAGCATTTGCAAACATTTACTTAAAATAAAATATTAATGTGTTATTGTTTATTTTTTAGTCATGAGTGATTAGCACATCCAAGGTTAAATTATATCTATGAATAAATTTATTGCAACAGTAATTTAATAGCACTTGATATGTCTGTACACTTATTGTTCCAGTCTTATGACTGGAATATTTTATCAATCGTTCGCGACTAATCAAAATTTGCATTAATGTTAACTTGACCTATTGTCACTTATAAGGGCACCTAAAGCCGCATAGATATAAAATTTTAATTTTAAAGTTTTCCTTATGTTATACATACGAGTTCTCCGACGCGTTCTTCGTTCCTCATCTGTGTAACTATTTGTTTTGCCTTTTCAATATCACGGCAGGCGAATATCACTCTAGCGCGTCTTTTAACTAAGGCTCTAGCGGTTTCCAATCCTATGCCGCTGTTTGCACCCGTTATGAGGAAAGTCTTTCCTCTCAAACAAGTAGTACTAAGGCATTTTGCCCAATTCCTGGATCTCCATCGCCGTAATAAACCCAGAGCCACAGCTAAAGAAATTGGTATCGCTGCGTATAACACCGGCGTAGATACCATTGTATGTATTTTTACTGAACGGGGTCAAATATCAATGTCGTACTACTCCGATATGATCGACCACTAAGCGGTAAGAACGTCAAACGAATATTATATATTAGGTACGTTTATGTTACGTACGAATACGAACTACAATGTTGAATAATATTATCATGGACCTCGAAAGTTATGACAGTATTCAGTAAGCTGTCGAGTTCAGCTGACTTGACAGTTGACACTTGACATTGGCGATGTTTTTTTTCTTCTTATATTTAACGCTGATCTCTATTTGCCATTTATTTTTAATTAAAATTATAAACGCATTTACTTTTGTTGTTATTCTAGGAAGACGACTTTTCTCTTAAAATTCTTTAATGTACAGTGACCGAGGTTTTGATATATAAAATACAGCTTCCTTGGTCTTACGATTTTTAAATTATAGCACTAGAGCGTACTATGCGAAATAATTTTTAACGTTGAATGTTTCAATTACATCTTTCTATATGCATATATATATTGAGCGCTCTCAAAATTATTAAGTAGTGCTTTTGCTTGATGCGTACAATTACATGTGCAGTTACAAAAAAAACTTTTTTTTTATTGAACTTTGATCCAAATGTCACATTATGCTCTGTAATTGAAAAACGCCGAGTTAATTTTATACAGGTTCTTTACAGAGTGCGCTCCTCCGTTACAGTTCTTACAGTATACAAGGATTAAAGGAATAATTAAAAATACAATATTGCAGTTTAGTAGCTGGGCCATTTATTTTAAATACAATAACGGGATAACTAGATAAAAATTATTATTCAGATCATGAAAAATAACCGATATCATAACATTATGTATATAAATGTATGAAACATTGTTATGTAGCAATATCATGACAAATAAGAATCAATATTTACTACATAATAGTACATTTAATAGATACTTTAGTTAAAAGGTAATCAATACAGGAATGTAAACGTTTTGATATATTTTTCTAGTTTTATATCTAAGAGCACATAAAATTTATTAATCATATACTTCCTGATACATGAACATAAAACAGCTCACTATAAAATTCAATATAATTTGAACACATTCTTTGCCACTTTTTACTAAGCGAACAAATCTATATTTGAAAAGATTTAATTATACTATATTTTTTAAAAAAGCCGGTTGTCGCTCCTTCTATGGAATGATTAACATTTTTAACAGTAACAATAAATTAATTAGTAGTACTTAAATAACGGAATATTAAATACTTAAAATACTACGACGTAGTTGACGAACATAGACATCTAAATAACAATAGAAAGAGCTAGGGAGCGTGGTTGTTGGTATTTGGCTTTAAAATATATACCAAAAAGAAGCCAACGCTCAAATCGCCTTGTAGTCGAGAACACGAAATATGCCTCGGGTAAATAAAACAAATCCGTTCCATTTAAAAAAATTCCATTCCGTCGATGGTTCTTTGTAAAAAAATTGTATAGAATTTACGATCGATTTACTTTGGCAACACTCATATTATAGTTATTATGACAATTAACTGTGAAGATAGTCATGCCTGCTAAAAATAACAAACACCATTTAACAGAATGTATATTTGAGAGACCATAAAGATCTGAATTCCCCAACAGATTTAAAATGTTTAAAATCTCTATTTAAAATTTTAAAACGAATGTACTAATCTAGACTAGCGTAAACAACTAAACTAAAACATTTTCTTAATTTTCCTTCAATAGATTTTACCTAAATGCAATTTTTATTTTTTTTATATTATGATAAAAAATGTTGGTATGTATAGTTTACGTCTTCATTAAATTGGCACCATTATTATAAAATAAAAATTATAGATTTTTTTATTAATTTTGTGCCAAAATACAACCCCGTGAAGAGTCAATGATGATTAAATTTTAAAAAGATTTGAAGTCAGTAAAAAGATGTTGGAAAAATTTTTGTCAAACCTCAAATATTTACCAGCTCTGCGATCTTAACTAGTCATATAAATTTAGGAAATATTCAAAGGTGAAGAGAAATTACACTTAAGAAGCATTTTAAAAAGCATTATAATAAGAATTTTCTCATTTACGACCTACCTTGGATGCGAAAAAACGTGCAACGTCCAAGTTTACACGTCATAGAGATTAGGATATTTATTATACAAAATATTTTATGTCAATTCAGAGTGTGATGTACTCTGATCTCATTTGTATATACTTCAGGCAGCCTTTGTAGGCTTTATCTAATTTTGTATATTTATTATTAAGCAAGCAATGCTTTATTTAAAGTAGCACTGCCCCCTAAAATAGTAGCATTCAATACGGTATAAAAATACATAAATCAATGATTTGCATATAATAAGGGCACATTTAACATCAATATAAATAATTCTGAGATTCATAATCTAAATACGATGAAATAAGAAATTCGAATACATTATAATCGATAATTATCTATCATAAGAATGGAAATTTGCGCGCACACCGATTTTAGGATTGCTTCATTAGTTTTAATAACTACTAATTCATTTAGCGTAACTAACCGAGTCCAGTCTCACTCGAGAACTGCTACATCGGCGTCGATAATTGGTGTTTGGAGCGGTCCACTCCCACGTCGATAGTCATCACTTTGCCGTCGACCGGCGTGCCACTGTCTGCGTCACTGTCCGGCATTATCACGCACATGAACGATCTCCCACTATTCACATCTTTGGGATATATAGTCATCGGAATGAACCTATCACTCGTCCCGTCGACGTACGCCCCCAACCTCGAGTACACCTCGGGGAAGTGCTTCTTCAACGACACTCCTCTGCCCTCTAATTCACTACATATATTCCTAAAGCAGATCTCTCTAAACTTATGCGCCGTGGCCGCGTTCTTCTCGCCCGCGTTACACAACTTCGATGTTAATATTAAAGTCTCTCTCTCTTCCGGCGTGCTCTTACTGTCTCTACGTTGCCGTCTTCGATTCTGTTCCTGGATCACTGACGATACCGTTTTGCTCAGTCTGAGTTTAGCGCATCTCGATACCATCTGTCGCTCCCACTTGACGGCGCCTTTCGTCGGCACTTCGCTGATGATACAGACCGCCACGTATAAAATGACTCTCGTCTCCGGATTGTAACTTTTACAAAGTTTGACGACTTCCGTATACAATTCTACGCCCATTTCGTTCGGTTGGAGAGCCGTCCACTTGACGAACTCCGGTTCGCTTAAATACTGATATCCGTGAGTTGTGAATTTCTCGGCCGCTTCTGGACTCGTAAAAAATATTTTCACTACACCTCTTCCTTGCGCTTGATACCCTTGATGGGCTATCGTGCTTATTCGATGCAGGGAGTCAGCGTCTTCTTTGGCTGCGGAAATGATTTGTCTGCACAGAGCACTAGCGCGGGAATGGAGACACACTTTTCTGTGCTTCTCCCAGTGCGCCCTCCGGCATTCCTTCGAGCAGTACATAGTGGTGCAGTTGTGACACGTCTTGTAATGCCGCTTTGCTTCAGCTAGAGGCGTGCGCGACGAGCATTTGGGGTATTTGCACTTGACGAAGGCTTCGTCAGTGCTGTTTTCGGTTTGTAAAGAAGCTAGGGAAGTTTTGGAATCGTGTCTAGTGAGCTGTTCAGATCGCAGGGCGGTGGAGTCGAGGCTCGTGCGCCGGTCGAGGGATATGCTGTGGTGGTTGAAGGGTTCACTCCGCCTACGCGAGTGCTCCCCCTGACTCGACCGGGGCCGCCTCGATTCCGGCATCGAAGAAACCGTATCAACTGTATCCTTGCCTGCAAAATACAACGACCATAAATACGTTATACGCTTTAGAAAAGACTCAGGACCACAGTGCAATAAAAAAAACGTTGACAACCATGCTGCGGGAGCATCAGGCGGGGACATGCATTGTGTGTGAAACTTGAAGTCTTATATCAGTTTGTATATAAGAATGTTGTACAGCTTATTAATATATAGATAGATATAGCTAAGTATAAGAATAAAGGTAAAAATTGGAACGGCTCAGACTTACATATCGTTCCTACCTGGTCGGTCCGGCTCGGGGCTGTCGGTGAAGGAGCTGGGCGCATCGCTGGGCGTGTTCATGAACCGAGACGCCGCCGACGCACTGCTGTGCCCGCTACTCGCTAACTGTTCATATCTTGGGCTCTATTGGGAAAATTGTGAAGTCTATAACGATCTTGGTTGGATCAAGCCAAGATAGATCGACGATATTACAAGAATTTACTTCGTATTTCTCAAAGTTCTTCTATAATGATAAAGTTATGTTTTCAATTGTTGTTGGCTGTCTTTATGTTCTTCCTTTAAAGCGATTGCGCTGAAATTTAGCATTTTTAGATCGGCAAATTATCTATGACATCATGAATAATATACTCGTCAAAATCGGGGGTGTAAAGGATTGATTAAAACTAAGCTTAGGGATCCTACCTTCCCACTGAGCATGTAGTAGGGACTCGAAGACTTTCGGGGACTTGGTTGAGGTGTGGGGATCCTAGCGGATTGCGAGGGGAGTCCTAACAGCGAGTCCAATACGTCCTCCAACGTGGTGGAGCCCGGGGAAGGCTTTGTTATACCGACATTTAGTGAGCGCTGCGAATCTTGCCAGTCTGAAAAATTTTGGCAATTGTTTTATTTTTTGACAGCACCAAAATGCTAGTATCCCGCCAAATGTATTTTTTATCTATGATTCTGTTGTTGAATAGTTTTTTTTATTATATCTTGGATTTTAATATGTAATAAATTACGCAGGTATTTCAATAAAATCATACAGTTGAATTAACAATAATTAAGTAAGATATCTTGATATAACCAATACAAAATTAAAGGGCATTAAATTACAAGAATATTAATGTGTTGTTTTAAAAATACCGCCAAAACTATAAATAGCGATTTCACACTTGCAAATAATTTTCAACTTACCTTTAATGAATGATATGTGTTAAAAAACAAAAAGACGGCACTTAAATAAAAAATAAAACAAAATATAAAATAAAACTGAATATATTCAATAATAATCATTATAAGTAAAATGAACTAATAGTACATACAGTTTAAGACAAGACATTTATGAAAATGATCCGAAATAACTGTCTACTTTGAGATTCTCTAAAAATACATAAAACTATATATTATGTATTATAAAATATATTAAAGGTTACACATATGTAAGATTGCAACATTATCTAATTGTCAACAACGATAATATGTTATAGAGAGCATTTGCTTTCCAACTATTTATGTGGTCTAAACATTGCCATATTGAATATTAATTTAACACTGGCAATACAAATCGTAAACATATAGCATTTTTTATAAAGGCACAGATAACAGTAATTATAAAACAGAATTACAATTTCATTAAATTAAAATAGGTATATTTAGACTGAACGATTGTTTGATTTAAATAATTTTGAGCTTAACGCGCAGTCGTTGACTTAATCGGGCGCTATTTCGATTTTTCTCGACGGTGCGAAATACCCAACGCAAAACGTATTTCTAACCTAATCAGAACCTGTATAATTTACTTAGGGGCGGGCCCCAACATAAATTACGAGGTGATTTAAGTAGAAGGAACTTGATTTTATAGACTTTAGTTTTAATGTCACTTCTTACCACCACTCTGCTATGGTTCTGATATCTATCGCCATATTCTACCACACGTTTAGTGTGCTATAACATTCTGATTTGTGACCTCTATTAACATACATAAATGAATATGAGTAGGTAACAGTAAATAGCACCTAAAGTAGCAACGTGTTATATTATGTACAACTAAAACTAACACTAGCTTTAAAACTAAAAACTACAGTTTTGCATAAAAAATAAACACACAAACAAAATAATTTATATGTACAATGAATGATAACTGGTTTCACGTGAATCTGTCCCTCGAAATAAAATTATGGCAAATATATTTCTAACTTAATTATAATTAATTATAATTGATCTGTATTGTTGTTACAATTAAAAGCTGATATGTCATCAAGTGTGAAATGCAAATAAACAAGGAATTTTAAATAGTACAAATGCAAGTTAACATAATGTTACTGTATTCATATACGATGTACTTAATATTTTAAGACTTAAAAAGTTTACGTAAATGAGGTTGTAACATAGAACATAATCTGTGGGCAGTAATGACATTTATAATTAATAATCTATGGTTAATTGTATACCGCCAGAACTGAAGTGATATGAATGACGTGTCTGTAAAGCCGCTACAAGCCAGTGCGTTTAAGCAAAAATCACTTGTACGAAACAAAAATCAGTATATTGTGCAATAACAAATTGTAACACAGGTGGTCCTGAGTCTAGAAACAGTTCATAAAGCTCTATTACATCTCACAAAATAATACGATTCACAAATTCAATTCACATAACTAAAACACAAAACGCACGATACATTTAACATTGCAGGATCGAATCTAAATGCAATATTAATTTTGTTCAGGTACTGTTAAATACGTTGAAGTATATCTGACTTTAAAGACACCAATAATAAATTTTAGATAATAATTAAAACCTCTTTTGTCAAACTCAGATGTCAGCTGTCAACTGTCAGTTTTCAAAATTACAGATAACTCCAACGTATCACTGTCGAAATTCGTGTCAGTTTAAGGGGCTCCCATTTTACACCTTATACGAACATCTTTTGTCGTAATTCAAGCTATTAAATTTTCCATTATCAATTCCTGTTAACTTAACTACGATTGACAATGATATAAAAATGTTGTACCTACTCAAAAAAACTTCTTGCATTTGTTACATAACATATGTATAACAAAACACAACTTTTATATTGCATTATATTATGAACCAATAAATGATTACAATATATTTTTTACATCAACATTTCGGTAGAGCCCCTTTGTATAGATTCGGATAAGTTTCTGTAGTGTAGAACTGTGACGTCACGGTACGGGTATCTTATAAATTGTCTTTTAATGTAATGCGACTTTGAAAATAATCATCAAAAAACTTTTCGTT
This sequence comes from Eurema hecabe, assembly GCA_026213755.1. Classification (NCBI taxonomy): domain Eukaryota; kingdom Metazoa; phylum Arthropoda; class Insecta; order Lepidoptera; family Pieridae; genus Terias; species Terias hecabe. The sequence continues at coordinate 7,977,446 of JADANM010001663.1, read as the reverse complement.
TGATACACTTTTGTAATTCTTATCGAATTAAATTAATTAAATGTCGCCTTCCATAATTTCAAACGTCAATCAAATTCATTTTGAATCTAGAACGTTCCACGTGACGTCACACCACAGACTATCCATGGAATGTCAGCCGAGTATAGTATAGATTTTATCTATGTGTGTATACTGTATATGGAGATGTGAAGGTGTGTAGTTTACCTATACGTGTGAATAAATATGTGTGTGTTACCTACGTGCGAGAATGTATGGGTATATGTATGTGTGTAGCTGCAATGTCAAGCTCGCTCACCGGGCGCGGCGCGGTGCTCGAGGCGGAGGGAAGATGGCGGCCGCGGGTGCGGGGGTGGTAACGCTTCCGATACGAGAGGAGTTTGGGGCGAATCTAGAGGCTTCGTTCCTGGAAAAGATATGAAATATTTTTTATGAACAGCGTTTTCCAATTACAGAGCATAGTGCGACATTTCAATCGCTGTCAAATTAAAGAAATACATTTGTTAATTTTCTGTCACCGCACCTACATAAACTAGGAATAATTTGGCTCTAAAAAAGTCGCTCTACACTGCAATGTTAAAGTTGACTGTTACATTAAGTTATGAAAAGTAAGAACTCGAGAAGTAAACAAGAAGAAACAAAGTTATTTCATTTATTTTGCATTAAAAAGAAAGTAAACAATTAATATTAGTAACCGAAAACTGTATATTGACATTAGAAGTTTTAATCTAAATTCTAATAATTGAATAAAAAATGTGGACATTTCATGTCATTTAAAACGTATGTACATCATACAAAGCTGTCCTCCCTAAAAATAAATTATGCAATTAGCAATAATTACATTAAGTTTAATTGGCTTGCATTATTGTTGAGATAAAAATAAATATTAATTTAATTACACATGTGCTTCGAAGCTAATAAAGTAAATACATTGGCTGAAACGAGTGTTTATATAGAAGTCTATATTTTTTTAAAAACCCTGAGAACTCTTGATATATTCCAACAAAACAACGATGTTTTATAATTTCTATTCTATAAGTTCACTTCAACAGACCAATTGAGATACGTTTTTGAAAGATATCACCGTATATCAAAGACTTTCTCAACGGAAAAAGTTTTAAGAAAATCTTCGTTACTTTAGCTTTCTATGGGACTTTGGAACCATCTCAATGCAAGCCAGTCCCATTTGACATAACGTCATGCTATAAACCTATGTAATTATAGCATATACAGTCGAATTGATAAGCCTCCCCTTTTTTAAGGTAACTTAAAAATCTGGTATTAACTTTTACCACATAACACCATAAGAACGGGGATGTCTGAAAACCAGAGCTGCTCAAGGCAACCAGCACTGAGCAGCACAATCACCCTTTGTCTTCACTAACTTTCCACTAACCACAAATTCTTTAAGATTATAAGTCGACTCGTGTTTTATTTTAACTTTGTATTGTTTCTTAGTGTTAGTAGTTATAAGTAGCGTCACGAATCGAGGTAACGGCACGGCGCGCGGGGCGCGTAATCGTCGGGTGCGCGAGCGTTGATTAGTTGTCCCAGTCGTGTTGTCTTTCTCGCACCAATACGTCAATTACGAGCGCAAATCTATCGTTCTACCGATGCCCAGTTATTCTCTTCCAGCGCTAAACATTCGTGACGCGACCTATAGTAGTTTTGAATAAAGGATATTTATTTTTTAAACCCTGGTCATTAACTCACCAACAAACGAGCTCTCTAGCCAATACAGCTTCTGACTAGACCGCGGCGACCGGTCCCCGTCTACGTCACCGTTGGCCGGCTCCAGCCCTGACACGTAGTGCACGATCGCTGACGTCACTTCCTTGATCGACGTCTGGATTTCCTCCGAAGCTTTGCTGGAAACAGTCTGCTGGAGAAGAGAGGAGGCCAGCCTGGAATATTGATAAATAAATTTAGGTCAAAATATTAAATTATGGCCGACGAGAAATAATCTTAAAAGCGCTTATCTTTACTAATTTACAAGGGTGAAAAGTTTTTTTTGGCTACGGCTTCGTATGGAAAATTTCTTATTGTGTCGGAAAAAATCCGCGACAGTGTATGTCACTATAACTATTTTTATGGTAATAAATTTTGTTAACTTATTTACGATGAAGTCCTTTAAAACATTTAATTCTTTTAAAAACTTCATTAATAATTTTTAATCACAAAAAATAGGTATCGACGGGACGAAGCTGCGAATATATAAATTTTCCACAGAAGAAGTTCACTTCAACATTAGTATAAATCAAATTTGAACACATCGAATTCCTTAAAAAAAAACACTTCACTAATTAATCTTAGATTAATTGCAGTGTTGCCATCAAAGCGTCTATTTTTGTCTTATAAATTGTCGTTACCTCTCATGGGGCGTCCTTGGCGTAGCGTTCAGACGCTCTTGGCTCCTCCAGCCCAGGTAGGGCTGGCGCGCGCTGAAGGAAGACCGGGTGGAAGGCGAGCACAGCGGGCTCGTGCCGCGAATGCTGCTACGGGTCGACGAACATGGCGACGTCTGCACCAATAAACAATATTTAGTTATAAATAAATACTTCAGAACTGTTAACACAGCGCCAACTAGTACATAACTAATCAGAAACTGATAAATTATATTTAACATACAAATTTATTTTTCTACTGTGGGTTCGATAGAAACCCTTGTTAATATGTAGATTCACTTCGAACATCACAACATAGTATTAACTATATCTATATCTATGTATGCTTAAATCTTTAAAAGTACGCAATTAATTCTTATGCGGTTTTTTTAATATAGTGATTAAAGAAGAATGTTTATTGTATAATTCATGCATAATATATTATGTGATCTAGGCCGGAGTGGGCCGCTAGTAAAAATATAATAGAAGTCGTGCTTAAAAAATGAAGTACAAATGTTAGATGCAGTTGATGCGAGTCTCGACTTCCGACACATTCCTTAAAACTCAATCAAATCAAATTCAGATTGAATGACTAAGGATCAGTTTAAAATAGAAGTTTCATCAGTTCTTCTGTAATGATAGAATAAGATTACATCTACACGTGTCATAAATTCCATTTATCCTTATAGTAATCGTAATGATGATGACATTGTTGACATCATTTGTTTTACACTGTGAGTAATTTATACGCATTTAATAAATTTAACAAATTTTTATACGAAAAACATACCATGACTTCTTCCAATGGCAGTAAAAAGAATACTAGTTATAAAGATAAAAATTCTGATGCATTTAATTATGTGCTAAGAGATCATAATTTGTTTTGAATATTCATGAGCAAGGCCAATCTTGTTTACGATCTCACGAAAATACCATTAATTATGTGAGGTACAAGCTCATCGCTATTCAAATAACAAGAGATTGAATAATCAGGACAATATTTAGTCATTAAGTGTAACATCCTCATAATATAATGTAACATTTTGTATGCAATGTTGATTTTTTTACGTTCGTATAAAGGTTTTAATTTAGATGTATTTGCCTAAAATAATAAGTGGTCTTCAAGTGTCCTTCACTCAGTGATTATATCAAAATAAGAGATTTCACTTGACTGTACTAAATCATCGCATAAGGTAATTTTGTTTGACGAGAACGTTGCCTTGATTTAAACTGACTCCACTGTATATCGTCTTCTGTAGGTTGCATTCCATTACTGGAGGTTTTCGAGTTTCCAGAATATTGCGCAACCACTATTTTTCCTTGTAGCAGCGCGTTTTTTCCTTCTATTATCCCCATCATTGTGAGTTATGGTACCCATTGTCCCGTACTATGTGACTCCACTGAGCAATTGAGCTGATATTAAACAAATAATGAAAAAACTCACTTGATTAGAATTAAGTCGACTGGTTGACCACCGTCCGAAGCTGGTGGTGTTTGGGGAAAGCTGGGGCGGCGGCGGCTGCGCATTGGCGCCGAGACTGCCGAGTGACGTAGTTTTAGAGTTGAGCCCGCTCCACCGCGCGGCAGATGCCGACGCATCAGACAAGCGCTTGCGAAGGAGGAAGCCCTCTCTTGGGGCTGGTGCGTTTTTGTACCTAAGACAATCCATTACTTTAAGTATAGAATTCTATAGTATGTTCTGTTTTAACAATTTCATATAAGTTACAGTTGAAAAGTTTAATCGAATAAATACGACTTATTATGCACCACTTATTAAGATTTTAGGAGTTAATTCATATATTAAAAAAAATTTTATCCAAATAATTATTACGGTATAAATCATTTATAAGATTATTTTATTAATTATTACATAAGCTAATATATAAATAAGATATAAATATGTATCTTTTCTTTATCTTAAGTATACTAACCATTCGGGGACATTGAGTTTCTGCAGGGACCTCTGGACCCGTAACTCGTGCTCCGATAACACACGATCTGAATTCTTCTGCAGTTCGTTTTCAGGAGGCTAAAACAAAATAAAACATTACTTAAAAACTCTTACGTAGCTTTGACGAACAAACAAAAATAATAGCAACTACTTACAACTATTCTAAAGCGGATAGAAATTAGAAAGTATAAGAATAAAGTTAAAGAAAAAAACATTAAATGTTTCATTAGTTTTATTTATATTAAGTTGCACAATTTTGATTGAAAATTTTCAAATTTAGCCGTCAGATTTCAAGCCTCATTTACCGGAACGTCTTCGCTCGGAGCTATGCGGTAAAATGTCCCGTATATTAAAGAATATTGCGTTCCCAAAGTCAATCTGTTAACTTTATCATTAAAATAACCAAGCGGCGAGGAATCGGGCACGGGCATTTTTAACGATCTGCTTAATTTTTCTAGCGCGAATTTTTCATAAGCAACGTCGTCGTTTTCCGACATGGCCGATATATGATCCGGTACATAATGAGAGTAGCTTATTATTTTCTCAGAATTCAGCGAGTCTCGACTTCTCAATACGCTGTCACTTAATCCGCACATATTGATAACATCAGTCCACGATACGTCAGAGTCATTAGCTATCGCCTGCACGCCATCTGAAGGACCATCTATTATATCTGAGACACCATATATGCTCTCGTACCACGACTCACAGCGGCCCGAATCAGATTTTAATGATGTAGTACTATGTGCAAAATTCACTTTTTTTGATCTTTTCAACGTTGACATTAATGGCCCTGATGAGTTATTCTTATCCCTTGTTATATTATGACTGACGAAATCAGCATAGTCCGGAAGGTCGATGTCACACAATTCATTATCGGTGATTGGAGGTTTCAAAATCGATTCATCAGATGCATTTTCCAAGGGCGGCGGCGGAACGCTCTTGAGCAATTTTTCGAAGAACGCACGAACTCTTTCATCACTATTTATTGCCGTTTTCGTAGATTCTTTAACTTGTCTTGTAAATATAAGTGACGTTACTCTATGAGTGACTTCGCTGTCAGGCAAAACAGGAGATTTAAAGCTATAGTTTGATCCGGTAGAAAATCTTCGTGAGTCCATATTGCGTATCCTTATTTTTGATTTCCACTCCTGATGTTTCCTTTTAAAAGCACACACACTCATTGGGTTATCATCTTCTGATTCACTTCTGGGAATGTCTGGATATTTAGCGTAATAAACATCTTTAGGAAGAGGTTTTGAAAATTCACATTCAGGACTGACTTCTTCGAATGGTTCCAGGTCTTCAGTAATCCACATTGTGTCTAAGCAGTACCAAAACCCATTGCTTTGCAAAACTTCCTCTGTCGTCAGCAAAACGATCGAAACCATCCTTCACTGATGAGGGAATCAAACTGAACCACACTCAAATCAATACTTAACTTAATATATCATTAAGGTATGCAAATATTGACATTATATTTGTTTTCGAGAAAAGGGGGTCATTCATTAAGAACAAATGATGTATTTTTAAAAACATCCATTCTCATGTGCTTATTAAGATAATAAGTTGCGGACAAAAGAATCAAGAGCGATGTTATATAAATAATGAGGCCTATGAATATAAGCTTTCATTTTTAATTAGTTTCATTAATAACTAATAACAATTTACTTTAATCACGCAACACCCAAGTGCCCTGAAAAAAGTAGTAAAAATGTAAAACGTAACGTGAACGCGACCTTGAACTTAGTTATGTACTATGAAAACTCACCCTGAGAGTTGAAGACGCGAGAAGCGCACAAGGACCTAGAAATCCTACACTTTCCCAACAAGTCATAATCACTATCTCCGACTGTCTTTTACAACAGAAAGCACTCACTTCGGCTAGAAGATGCAACCATTATTTCATAATGCATTACGTAAGAGGAGACTAAATTTTCGAAACATGTAAAGCATCTACACAAAGCGGAACTTTGATAAGCAAGCGATATCGAAGCAAAAGCGCTCGCCAATCGAATCGGCACAGTTAACGTTAGCTTATTGAACGTCAAAATCCAATTACAAGGCTGAATCGTAGCGCCCGTGGGGCTTCCGTGCTTAGGGTCGCTCGGCGGCCTGGAGCTGAGCTCGGCGGAGCTGGCATGCGGCCCTCGGCTGGGTCTATCGCGCCGATCTATGCGGCACCCCGCATTGTCAGTCATGGGAGGTGGGCTCCGGCACCAGGCACTCGCGGCGATGCCTCCCGACCGACTGAGCCACTGTGCGTGTCCTTGGACGGCGCGCATGCGTCCACACACCCTCGCGAACAGTTCTCGTGCTTTCAACAATACTAACGTGGAAATGTCCTATCGCAACGTGTACATCTATTAAAAGTCTTTCAGTTCGAATAAAGACCGACTCATAGTAAATACTCCTTATGCCTTTGTTGCTTTGTGCGCGAGGTTCGCAAAGGGAAATTCGCAAGAGAATGCACTAAGCAAAAAGCTTCGCATGCATCTGTATCGCGTATATGTCGAAGGTGAGGACAGGAAAAGTAATCGAAGTTGACAACATTTACAACCTCTGGTGGGCGTGGCAAAGTTACTGGCAATCCTGAAGTAAAATATAAAGTATAAATAGATCTTCTAAAAGTTTAAATACTGCCTAGAGACAAGGGATTTGACTAATAAGTGTACCTATTGTGTAAAGGATGAGCTAATATGCAAATTATACTGAAAGTATTTGAACGTAAGAGGCAGAGCGCGTACCCAGTAGAATGTTGGTAATATGGAGCGCAGTCTCATGACAATACCGACCTAATTTAAGCGTGCGAGGGCAAGCTAATTAGATGTTACAACAACGCGTCTCAGACGTGTGGGACGTTAATTGCCATCATTAGCGAGATGTCGCTAACAAACGTTATATAACAATTAACAACGCTTCCAATTGCATCACGTGCGTGTAAGTAAATAAGAACTTCTAGAAGTATTGGAAGAATTTACTTAAACAAAGAGTGTACTTCTCTTGCCTTTCTATATGCTTAGCTACGTAGAAAAATGTGTGTTTATTCTAAATTTACGTTTGTACTACGTATATCTTGAAAACGACTCTATTAATTGCTGTTGATTCATGTACAACTAACCTATTTAACTAGTAATCCAAATTACTATTAAAATGTCAGAAGAACAATATTTTTTTAACTTACTTCAAAAAAACTGAGGAAGTTTCACAATATCTGCTTTTTTTAAGCCAAATTATTTTCAACGTACCATTTAATATTATACGTAAGTTTAGATCTTGCCAGCTATTCTGAGAACATTATTACAAACAATTTGGGTAAGTGTACACATAGTTGTGTTGCCGTAAATATCTCGTGTTCCACATCCAGCTGATAACTAACACGCTTCGTAACTTTCCTTATCTAGACATTTCCCAAGGAAATAACTCCTGAGGTAACATGCCCGTGCAATATCCCTACTGGTATTGTATATGCAAGATTATCTATGACACTGAATGGACTCAAATACCAGTTTGGGAAGGACATTGTGATCGATTTTAAGTATTGCAATGAGTTTTAACCAAACTTATTAGAATCTATATATACAAAAGAAAGTCGTGTTAGTTACTTCACTTATAACTCGATAACGGCTCAACTGATTTGGTTGAAAATTTGTGGGGATGTAGTGTAGAACCTGGAGAAGGACATACGATACTTTTTATCCAGTTTCCAGGGGAATAATTTTTTTATGAAAGTAAACGCGGACGGAGTCGCGGGCAACAGCTAGTTAAAAATAAAATAACAGAAAACTGTATGAAGTGACTTGATGCTTTACCATTTTTTTAAACTTGTAGCAAATAAAATAATTATTAAAAAGGAGAAAGGAATGTAACTTTAACGCAGTTAAAACCGTAGGACATAGCTTATTTTTTATTGTTATTTTTTTTTACTGTAACATAAAATTGGTATCATCGAACAAAGACTGATAGCAAAGGAGATAATTCGTTTTATCGTAACAATGTTAATGGTTTTAGTAACCGTATATATACTAATCTTACGAAAAAAAAAAGTTCATTGAATTAAACCATAGAAATCTTTGTAATCTATTCATGATAGTCTTATCTTAAAACTTTAACAGACCCTTATGTTAAAGCATGTTGTGTTATCGCACGTGAACTACAAAAGGATTGCGTGGAATTTATAAAGTCAAGAACAGAAGGTTCATACGGCCCAGGGTTGGGAGCAAATAGCGACGATTATACAATTGACTACGTCATGATGACTGTTTAATAGTAAGACTTATTTGAGAGCTTGTATGCCTTGTATAGCTTGTATTTAACATTAGCTTTATCCCTACTAGCTGTTGCCCTTCCGCAGGGACTTTCATATAAACTTTCACATTCACCTTATAACCCTTTTTTCCAGTTAAAAAGTAGCCTAAGTTTTATCTCAGGCTCTAGACCATAAGTGTACCAAATTTCAATACAATCGGTTCAGTAGTTTTGGCGTAAAAGCGTAACAGACAGACAGAGTTACTTTCGCATTTATTATATATTATATTAGTAGGGATTATAGTTATATCACTTCGCCAGAGAAGGTCTTTGGAAGGCCTTTAGACTTTTAAAGATTCTTATTCACAAATAACTTCAATAACTTATGTTCTTTTCAAATATTTAAGCACAACATTCTCACGTAACGTGAGAATTCTTAAGTACCCTTATCTTAATAAATCAGAGTGACCCCGAATACATAAATACGTCAAAACTTTAAACAATTAAATGAATGTCATTCAGTCACATTGATAACTTTTTGTTTGTTATTATGAGAATTTAAATAAATCATTAATTAACTTTTGCCTTTTGTTTTTACAATACTTTATAGATAGAAGAAAATTTGTTAAATTCTTATTCGAGAAAATCCAACAAAACTGTTAACCGTAATATCTTATAATTTTAGGTAAATAAGAGACTAGAATATCTTTTGGTATTTAAGCAGATTCAGAAAGATCTTACAAATTTATAAAATTCAGTCCTTCATTATCCCTACTAATTTAAAATTTTTAGTGCGAAAGTAACTCTGTATGTCTGTTACGCTTTCACACCAAAACTATTGAACCGATTGTAACGAAATTACAGATAGGTACACAGACGATCTAGACTCCTAGAGCCTGAGATAAAACATAGGCTACATTTTAACTGAAAAAAGTGTTATAAAGGGGGGAATAGCGGGGGTCACATTTTTGGCGGTTCATTCATAATATAATATTATAGATATTGATGAACTGAATTATCTCTTTTTAATTTATTTCTCTTATTAGATATATATGTAAGGTCACTTCAAGTGAATGCATTATTTGTCTTTATTGGCACACGTAATATTACTCTCATAAGAATGTAGTATAAATTGAGATAATTGTTTAATTTAACTTTCACATATCATATTGTATAAATATTAATATTTACTTAACGGTTAATTGTTAAACGATGGCAACACAAAATTGTCAAAAGGAAACGTCAAGAATGACATAAGGAAAAAGCGGTTGGTAAGTTTTGAAAGTTGACATTACATTGTTCAATGTTCGGATATTGATAAAAAAATATACATACAGACGAATTGAGAACCTCCTCCTTTTTTGAAGTCGGTTAATAAGAAGTTTCTATTTCGTATCTTAAAAAAAATTGAGCATTCCTTTATCTAAGTCACATGTATAACATGTATTGAACGTTAAAAGAACCAAGTTAGTGATAGTGACCTTACCAATATCCCGTCGACTAAAGTATAGTAGATTGGATTAAATTGACCACTGGTCTACCGTCTATCGGCCTAATGGGCCCGTATGGGCTAACGATGAATGATGCTTATTGCTTACAAATGAGATAGGAATGACAAATTGGTTGATGGGGCGGGCGTATCAATGTTGAAAAGAATGAGTTAATTATGTATTGTTTATTATAATTTCGTGAAATTTATAGCTCCTTGTTGCACTGCAATAACTGTCCTTTGCGTCAAGTCTTTTAAAAAAAATGTATTTGTAATACATATTTGTATTTTCCTAGGGTCTTGGTCCGTCTGTATTTATAAAATGAAATGTAGGTATTTAATTTATGATTTATTTAAAGATATATACTTAGTGTGGAACTAGATGGCGCTATGCTAGCTTATGCAGTTAGGTCCTGAACAAAAATTAACGTTAGATATTATCTGTATCTTAGGATTATTAAACTGTCATCATCTGTATGTCAAATTGTTTGTATAGTTGATATGTAATTTTTTTTAAGTTATCAACTTTATACATATGTAGACTGCGAATGCTAATAACTTATATAAGTTGCAGAATTTGTGTGTTTAAATGTTGTTTTACCGAAACCTATGGTTCCTTTAAAGCTGGATACAGAACCATTGTAAGACCGATTAATAATAATAATAATAAATATTTTCAGGACATTTATACACAGCGCCATCTAGTTCCAAGCTAAGCCGAAGCTTGTGTTATGGCAACTAGATAACGGAATAAATTACATATACATTACTTTTCTTTTGTAAATACATAGGTACATACAATACATAGCAACACCCAGACCCCAGAAAAATACAAATGTAAATTACAAATATATTTTTCCGTTGTGGGAATCGAACCCACGACCCTTCCCGCAGAAGGCAGGTGTATTACCTACTGCGCCAAGCGGTCGTCTATGAGTCGTTAATGAGAGACACGCATTATAACTATACATATCTGACAATATCGTCCGATAAATTATAATGTAACAATTTTACTTTGATATATTAGAATTTACTGAACGTTATTGCGTTAAATTGTATTTACGGCTCTGGCAACATTGTAAAATATACTCAAAAAGTTGATTACAGTGTTGCGAGTTATATTCTACGCACCCAATCTTACAAATGTTCCATATTAACGATGTAATTCACTGAATTTTTAACACCCTTATACATACAGAATTTCATAATGAACCTTTACGCATCATATTAAGACAATTTTTTTATAAAGCCTAAAACCTAAGTATTCCCAAGTTTGCTTTAGTTCTGAATGTCTTAAAGGACCGCAAGTCAAAAAGGCCTTTCAAGGCGAAGAAAGCAAGCTGAAATGAACCCTCGTGAATACCTAATACCCTGTGAAAGGAACTCGTGGCACAGGATTACAGGGCGTTACTGACCTCTTTACAATTTACACATCTTAGCAGCTCATGCGATCCTAGTACTTGTGGGTATTTTGTCCTTTATCATTTGAATTTTAATTGAATAAAAGTTACTACTAACTATTAATTTGAATCATTTATTATTACTTCTTCAATTAATAATAATTGAAAAAGGAAAAGTTTAATTATTATATATGATTTTTTCCTTGGATAATTTTTTTTTACCGCTTTGGAAACTCGCATTTTTCGTGACTAACAATGAATATTGAGCAAAAACACTCTTAGGTACATACCTTTTAGGTATTTTACGCGGCAAAGTTAAAAGACACTGAGATTGAATTCCCTTACAATCACACAAACATCCCTTCAATATAATAAATGCATATCCAAAAATATATTGAAAATTGAAAATTATATTACGATACATAACCACAGCGTAATTGATCATAACGTACTGAAATGGTCGGCACTCATCGAATTAAGGGCGCGCGATGCAAGATAATGTCATTTTAAATGACAGCCTATACGCACTCACGGGAATCTGGTAAAAGCTTACCTGAAACAAAAATAAAAAAAGTTGTATTATCTGTGATCTGGGTACGTTATATTTATATTAATTATCTATCTACTAATGTCAAAAGGTGAAAGAGTTCGAATTTTAAAAATGATTTTCATGTATGATGGCTACATTAGCAAAGACTGCTATTAAGCTTAATGCTAGATGAGGCATCCAAAATAATTAAAAATCCCATGTTGTAATTGTAATGTATTTTATGATAAGTATGTACATATTTAAAATTATTATATAATGCTTTTAACTAACTAAATAAAATCTTCTTTAAACTAATGTTCTTATTTAATAAACTTCAATACTAATGTTCTAATTGGCGGCAATTTTACCACTAAGGTATCGTGCAGAATTATTTTATGACCTTTTTATTTGTTTTATTATTCCAATATTATCTATCAGAGTATAGATTTAAGAAAAATAAAGTCTCAGGATCTAGGTACTATTATTGCAACATCACAATGAGTCGACTTTAATTTCATCAGCGAACAAAACCATGTATTTGTTACAGACGTAGGATTGTACCTCATGACTTTCTGCAATGAAATCAGTACTTTGAATTGTACACAGATAATTAACCTTATTGCTTTCTCTTAAGGTCTTATTTTCATAAACACGTTGAATGCAATTAACGCCTACACGTGTCATTATCCTATACTCGATGTAATTGATTAAAAGCCAGTGTGCTATGGGAACTATACAACCATGGCTTTTTTTATTTCACTTCAAAATGTTACTTAAAAAAGACCATTTGATTCGAACTGTCAAAAATAACTACTTCCATAGACTGCCCAGCTTTAAATTCGACTTCTTAATTTTGCCGACATAGAACGGCGATTAATTATTAGTTATTACATTAGATATTTGGTAGGTCATCCCGTAATCCCGTAGCCATAATTCTTACGTAAAAAAACTAAGCAACTAATGAAAATATAAATATTACACAAGCATTAATATTTATATTTTCATAGCAAAAAATCATATTACAAACAAACCACATAGCAACCAACTAAATTATTATATAATCAACGTAAAACGTGACTTGCATAAAACTTAAATTAATTTTTAATGAGGGCAAGCTTATCGTGACACAGAGTAAAAGTTTATGCAAACTATATATTATCTGTGACGAAACAGCGGCTTAATTGTCTATGGCGTTAACGTTGCATGATGCATGCCTCCCGCCACCCACATCCCACGTTATCAACGCATTCCGGGGATTAAGCTCTTAGAACGCTGACGTCACAATATGGCCGCTTCCTTTGGGCTTTGGCGCAATTTGCTAACAATTTGTATTGTTAGGAATTTGAATTTAGAATTTTGTTTTAGTGAATAAAATTATTTTTGAGATATTTTATTATTACCTCAATCAAATAACGATGTAACATAGCATTTATATCTATACATATTTACGTGGCATTATTTATTTTTCACCGCGAAACTTTATGGCTACATATTGGTCTGTTTAATAACAATCGCGAGGCATAAATAACAGAATAAAGAATAGAGAAGTGAGGCCATATTTACAATCAATCGCCGCTTGCTAAACAAAAGGCGATCTAATTAAAACTTGGAATGAAATCTCTCGATCAAAGAGTTTGCTCTTTGTTTACAAAATACCATAATGAAGTTTAGATTTGCAAATGAATTGTATACTTTCAAATAAATTTTCTATTTTTAAATCTATTTGCAAAAAAAATCTTTTGTCACCTAAAAGAGAATTTCGCGAAGCATTGTTTCAAATAAAAAAATAAAGTCTTTGTGATTCAAATTTAAAATAGCTTTTGTTCTTCTTAAGCTGCGCAATAAAAATATGAATATTATTCTTTTTCTTTTTGTACATTCGGTACAAGAATGAATGAATATTTTCTAGTATGTAGTTAATAATAATAATTAATAACCATATATTGATTTGATTATAATTTTTCAATAACATTAAAAATAAACCTAAATAATTACGGATGTAGAGCAATTGCAAATAGTATTGCTTATAATTCTCACACATATATTTCCTTTTATGTTTTTAATGAGTAGGCAAAGGAAGCCACAAATGAGCGGTGTCGTCCGTCTATAAATAATGCGCACATGTGGTTCAATGGAGTTTCGTTCCAAAGAGCACGTATGCACTGAACTTCGGGATGGGCTTGCGGTCAGTTAGAGCTAGATATTTAATGGTAGTGACAATAATTTTTATGATATAGGTATGTCTTTTCTCTCCTTCTTTTTTAAGTCTGGCAATTCAGTGGGACTTTGTGCTATCTCAATAGATTTACGATTGCTGAAGATATAGACTTCTCCTTAGAGGAGATTGTTCTCTCCTGCTCAGCTGTCCGCCAATTTGCAACACTACATTTACATCTAATGGGATAATTATGTAAGGTTTTGTCCACATCCATAGCAACACCGCCTATCAAAATATAATCACCCTTTCGCGCCAAAAAATATTTTTTTTAACTTTTTGGGTATATTTAAGGTTATAATTATTTAACTAGCAAAAATATTTCAAACTATTATATATATTTGTCAGTAGAAAAGTATTCAATAATTTGAATTTATTTAGATCAGATAGAAGTTGCAAGGGCTTTGATTTGTAATAAATAAGAAATCATTGTAATAATTACTTGTTTTATGTTAATAGTTTTCTTTACTATAACTATAGCATTATATAATAAATACTTCTCCACAAAACAACCTTTTGATAAATGTAAAAAAATTGTGACATAACAACTTTAAACCAGCTAAGGTAATCGTTATCGCATTGACGATGTTATTAAAGCAAAAACCAGTCAGTTATTACTTAAACAATTGATGCTAAGGTGACTTTACCAACAATATGACGTAACATTATTATATAGAAATATTATTAAATAGACAAAAGGAAATTATTATACTGCTTACTATAGAATACTTGAAGGAGAACATTATTTCGTTATAGTATAAAACAAAATCGTTTTTTTCTGTCTGTCTCTGCGTATGCTGAAATTTTTTAAACTATGCAACTGATCTTTATGCGGATTTTCTTATCAAATACAGTATCTGATTCAAGAGGGTTTATGTGTAATCTATACTAATATATAAAGCTGAAGAGTTTGTTTGTTAGTTTGAACGCGCTAATGTCAGGAACTACTGTTTCGAATTGAAAAATTCTTTTTTTATTGAATAGACAATTTATCGAGGAAGGCTTTAGGCTACATAACATCACGCTGCGACTAATATGAGCGAAGAAATAATGGAAAAACAAATCAACGGGGATGAAGTCGCGAGCAACAGCTAGTTGTGTATAATACGTACTAGTATCCAATAAGGTTTATAAAACGTAGCTGTGTAGTCGTCTGTTATTTTTCTAAATAGTTTTTGTTACTGGCAATTCTTAAGTTTAATCTGGGGTTGCCCTTCGCAAATTTAGTCAATGATGTCATTATAGTGTGATGCTAAATGCAAATAACAATGATATTATAAGAAATAGATATGTTATAAGCGCAAAACTTTGAAGAAAAACATCCTAATTAGCTGGTCTTACCTTTAGATGATTGGTTGCCGGTGCATTCACGCGCTATTGACAAAAATATCTTTTTTTTCTTGTTGGTTTTATCATTTATCCCTTTCTATCGTTTTGAATTGTATGTATGTGTGCCACCGCTGTGCGGAACACTTTTTTCGGTTGATTTGTATGGGTATAACATAATCTATACATATAATAAAAACGTAACGAGTCGCTGTCTGAACATGGAAGATATATGAAAAAAAATATTATAGGAGAACTTTATTAACGAAATAGAACCCAAAAAAATGCTTTTTTGAATTTTTGGCTGTTTGTCTGTTTTTTTGTCCACGCTAATCTCAGAAACGCTAATCTTATCCTATCTAGATGGGGTTTTCAATTATATATTGTGGTAAGCTTCCCTTAACATTTAGTGTTTAATTCATGTCAATCGGTTGATAAATAAAAAAGTTATGGCAATTTAAAGAATCACGTTAAACTTGCTGAACGTTTGTTGGCGCGGGTTAGGCATTTTCAAAAATGCTGCCCAAAGTCACTTTTCTACGCGGGCGAAGTCGCGGGCACAACTTGTCTATTATATAATATCATTGGCTAATAATGTCAAGTTTTGCAACACGATGACAGCTGTTTACCTTGAATTAGTTTCTTTGTATTGTAAACAGTTTATTGAGCACACTATCAGTACTAACACACGACTCGAATATTAAGAAGTTGATTTATAAATAATTAATGAATGTTTACTTTAGTGTTACTTTGTTTAATACTACGTGCATGTTAAACGTGTGACTTTCAATGTCTTTAGTAAAACTGTCTTTTTGTTAAGTTCAAAATGCATCAAAATTGGCTTAGTTTAATATGTTATAAGTATATAGAAGAGATCACTAATTACAAAAAAAAAAACATTGTGTACAGAAAAACTTGTCTACGATTAAATGAGTCTAAATAGTTTACCTTATAAACTCGTAGGAATCAATTCCTAATCTTAATATGACGTTTCACATTTGTGGTATGTTTACTTAAAAATGCCATTTTTAGAATTATAATTACTTAATAGGTAAGATCATTACTAGTAAGCTTAAGTAAGCTACAATTTTCGTGTGAATTTTACTAATTTTTTTTAACTCGAATTTAAACTTTTAATTGCTTAATTAAACAGATTATAGCGCCTTGTTTATCATAAACGAATGAACTCAATTCGATTTCTATCTAAAAACTCCCGCACTACATAATTTACCAGCAAATTATAACGTCGGAAGCCATAAATTGTTTTCCCATAAAACAAATTGCTTCGTTCCGAATTACCCACAAATAAATGAAAGAGTTACAGTTATTCGGCACAAGGTTCTGTCGTTATGGAGAGTTTTGACGTCAGTATGAAAACGTGGGTTGTTTGTTTTGCTTATAAATGTTTATACAACCTTCACACTTAGACCTGTCTATTTATATCCATACTAATATTATAAATGCGAAAGTAACTCTGTCTGTCTGTCTTTCCATCACGCTAAAACTACTGAACCGATTAGAAAGAAATTTGGTACACAGATGGTCTAAAGCCTGAGAAAGAACTTTTTTCCAGTTAAAAAGCTTTTAACTGGAAAAAAGGGTTGAAAGGGTTAAAAGGGAGGAAGGAAAAAGGTCAAAGTTTATATGAAGGTCCACGCGGACGGAGTCGCGGGCAGCAGCTAGTTTTATATTTATAGGCTGTTTGTATGAGAGACTCGTAAAATTCAACATTAAACATCGTTACTCCTAGAATTTTTGTTCGTTGAATTGGTGCCATGCATTTGATGTTTTATACTAATTATTAATGATATGATCATCATGTCCTGTTCCCAGAGCAATAATATATTTATCTATATGTTAATCTAGGGCCTAATAGACCTTTAGTATTGCCATACTTAAACCCAACAAATATATCTTCATACATCCTCAAAAAAATCGCATTTTTAGTATTAGTAAGGATGATTTTATCAAGACGAAGTAGAACTTATCGCACATCTAGTTATAAAAGTCATAAATGTCCAAAAATCCAAAATTGAGTTAACACTGTCAAAACTTCCCTTTTATATGAATGCATCGAGTGCTTAAAAATCTCCTTTTAATTCAACAACTATACGTTAGAGAGCGCCACTGACGTTATAGCATTCAGTGCAAAGTTATGACAAAAAAATCTTTAATACGCTCTAGTGAAAAATTTAGATAAAGACATTTATGACTTTATAGAACTAGATGTGCGTTATGTATTTTTTAAAGATAAAAAGAACTGTCAAGAAAATTGCAATGAAAGCTAGTTTTCCTCAATGAGTCACAAACATTTGTTGTCTAAGTATTTAAATAGCTACCTCGGAAAACAAGTCTCAGTTTTTTATATCTTTCTAGTTTTAATTTCGATGTTTTTTTGTGAATCATAATTCAAAATTCAAAATTAAAAAATAGCGATACGTAATACTTGATCGCTCTCTTGTTAAACGCATAAAAAAGGAGTTAAATTTTAATTCTCTCATTTTTAAAAATATGAAACGCTGTATCGACAAGCGTAAGCAGAGTATGTATGTATGTACGCTTCCTGGTTGCTGCATTCGAATAATTCAGTAATTTGATATGATAGTATTCCGCTAAGTAGTACAAAGCTGCCGACAATCGACGGCACTATAAAAGCTTTCTATGAAAACGATATTGTATCCACTGAATAAGCTTGTGTATAGAGCATTTTTAATATCATATTTGAGTCTAGCATTTCTAAGATTCTAAGATATATAATTGTGTATTGTAATAGATATATTATAGCTTAAAATTGTATTAAAGTAAAGTTATTGTATTGCATATTATAGTTTGGCTGATGGTATGCGAGCCCGCCTATGAAGAGTCGCAAAAGAATAAATACATATAAAGTTTTAAAAGTGGAAAAAGAGCAAATGACGGCCGTCGCAAGCGAACTAAGACGTTATTTTGACGTCATAGTTCAGCCACCAATCGTAACTTAGTATCACACGAAATA
Source organism: Eurema hecabe (assembly GCA_026213755.1). Classification (NCBI taxonomy): domain Eukaryota; kingdom Metazoa; phylum Arthropoda; class Insecta; order Lepidoptera; family Pieridae; genus Terias; species Terias hecabe. Next base: position 7,958,912 of record JADANM010001663.1, on the reverse strand, counting down.
AAACAATCAATTTCATGATCAATTTCCAAAATATGGTTTTCAGATTAACTAATTAACATTTAACCGATTTAAAAGCCTTAATTCTCAGCCATAGCTTAGAAGTTATGTTCGAAGCTCCATTTCTGTCTACCCTCAACAATTTTAATCAAAACAAAAACAAAAGAACAACGTATCGATCTATGTCATAGCCTATAGGCCACATCAAAGGGTCTGCACGTATGGGTATCTTTAAAGAGCGATGAACTGCACAATCAGGAAACCTTAACAGTTTATTTTTAATTCAATTACATAGGCCGTTGTTCTATCGAGCTGCCGAGGGCGCGTTCTTTTGTATGGGAATCTTGAAAAGGGAATTAAAGCTATCATGGTTTTTGAGGTCAATTATTGGTATCGCATGTTGGTTGGTTACTATTATATATGTACCTACGTTTTTGAAGCTACGCATAAGAGTAAGCTCTCAAATGACGTCATTATTCTGGTAAGATAGTTAATATAGGAACTATATGGTTTTTTATTTATAGATTTTATTTTACCCTTTATTACAACAAAGGAATATTAACAATTAGACAGAAAAAAGAAATTTACACGTAAGAGGCGGCCTTATCCTTTGAAGTGATATCTTCCAGGCATTTTATATTTCTTGTTGGTTCTTCTGCTTAGAAACTGTTCTTTCGATTTGATTAAAAATATAAGTTTGGCGTTTTTACATGTAGTTCAGTTAAATAAATATATATCGTTTTGCATTATTATATAACATTTATTTAAATTGGTTTTAATAGACATACATATAAAACCCTTCTCCATAAAATAGGTACCTACTTTTTATTTTTAAAGTTTGATATAATCATTAGGTTATACACCAAAATCTCTATTAAAAAGTTAAAAAAGTTGAGAGATCTCTCTATAGACGTCTCGAAAATGATTATCGTCTCACTAAAAAGTCTAAAACAATTTTCGCCTTGTTTATTTTGCTTTCACCGCTGTCACTCTCTAAACCTTACGTCACTTTACATAGACTCTCAGTCTCAAGAAGTCATTTATTATGAAACGAATATCAACTTTACCTCATAAATGACGTCATCAATGTTCGTAATAGGGCAATAGGTTAATAATGTATGCTGAAACTTAATTATCTTAAGAAAAATGACTTTATAGTGCAGGATCATTGACTATTATATTATTCGTTCTAAGAGTACATAAAAAATAAACCATAAATATAAGCATACAATTTGAGGTATATTACATAAAATTGTGGTTAAAGCCATACCATAGACCACATCTAGAAAGTGCGACAAATATTTAATCTGTAGTCTTACATCGATTTGTCTATGAAATTGGATATCGCGCGGGCGCGTTCGATTTCCGAACGCAATTCGCAATTCCCGCCTAATCTCGATCGCTCATTGAAATGCCGGAACGCATGGTCTATGGGCCGCGGAATGTACTGGAACTATTTGTGGAACACGGAACTGAAACGCATGCCGGACCGCCCGTGGGATTATTCCTTTTTGATCGCTCATTTGAATACGCGTGCCCTCCAAAGATAGTTCGTAACGTCCTAGCAATTTATAACTGTATTGTTATGCGGACAATTTTTTTATGTCGCTTTCGCCTTAACAATAAAACTATCGGTTTTGTTGACTGAGTTTCATTTTATAAATGAGTGGTAGTACCTGAGTAAATAAAACTATTATTTAATCCATTTAATTTTTATACACAGACTTTTTCATTTTAATATGAGATAACATTTAAAAAAATGTTAAATGGCGCCTATGTCTAAAAAATATTCAATAGGTACATACAAATAAAAACACATTCACGCACACGCACACACATATAAATCACAAACACATACACACGTGGGGATAAAAGGACGTGTTATAAGTGATCCTTTTACAAGTCTATCGAAGTGTACAGATAAAATCCATCACTCGAATTCATTGGCTCGCGTCCAATCATAAGAATTTTGACCGACAGACCGAAATGAACATTGTAAATTTGTTTATTCGCCTTTCATTCGTGTTGTTCTAGTATTGTTTACGTAAATATTTAATTCAGGCCTCCCACAACGAATTGACGACCTGCCTATGAAGTACACAATACATTTTATATTCACAGAAAACTAGCAAAATTTATCTACTTATAATAGAAGAACGTATAACATTGTTGTCTAACCTAATTGAAAATATCAATATAATAAAATATTTATTTGTTTATTATTTCTTTAATACTAATACTACGTATCTACTACCTATTAAAATGCTTCGTAAATTACCTTTTATTTCACAATAATTACTTACTTATGTAGACGAGAGACATCAATACAACAACAACAGCACAATGATATATCAATAATGTAGCCATTTAAATATTCATAGTTAATATAGAGTTAAATTCAGCGAAACATTTCACAGTGCACTGGAGACCTTTGAAGCGTAATTTTTGCAACGATGTTTACTTGGCGACGCGCCAAGCGCCTCGTCAATTTTATATTTTATTTTAATAAATTTATATTACATACTTTGGGGTAATGATAACCTATAACATTATTGTATGATTTTCATTGTATGTACAACGTATTGCTACAAATAGCGTGATGTTATGGCTATATGTCAGTGATGACATTTCGTTCGGTAATTACCAATCATAATATTTGTTATTTTTTACGTTTGCCCTTTTTCAAAGGCCTTTAACGCATTCTTTATGCTTCTTTGTTGTCTTTCCGCAAAAAAATCACGTGAATACTAGTAACTGCGATTGATATACATACCAAATAAAGATTCAATCAAAACATGTTAAGAAAAATCGAGAAGTTTCTAGAATTTTCTCGACGCAAAATTTTCTATACTTATCTGTATGTTTAAATAACCAATAGGAAGGGAAGTAGCGGCGTCAAACGTTTGGCACAGAGCCAAAATGTCATCCGTAACTTTCGGACGATGTACCTGCATGTTCCGGGAGTGGGTAAAATTTAATGAGATGTTTGCTTTGCTTTGCTTAGCATAGACTTTTATTATTGGTATGTATTATAGCAATACTAGCTGTTGCTCGCGACTCCGCCCGCGTGGCCTTTCATATAAACTTTGACCCCTCCTCTACTTTATAACCTTTTTTCCCGTTAAAACGTAGCCTCTCTTTACTCAGGCTCTCTACAGCGTAAAAAAAGACGATGTAAAAAATTTGGTCTACTTCTATACCAAAATTCATAACAATTGGTTCCGTAGTTTTGGCGTGAAAGCCTAACTTTCGAATTTAGGTATAATATTTGTATGGATTAAGTTAATTTCTTACGATTCGAGATTCTAACCAGACCAGCGTAATGTAAACCTACCTCTTTTGTCTTTCGATAAAAATCCCATATAATAACTAGCCAAATATCGACACCTTTCAACGAAAGAATATAACTCGGATTTATAAATAACTCGATGCTCGTTAAAACGTTTGAAACGCGATAATCCTTTGACAATGCGGTGTAGCTTTATTGTCAATATTACGGAGAACGAAGCATTAAACAATATCGAAAGAAACTGTGGCGTCACAAGTTATCTTGTTAGATTCTTTTGTAGCGCAGGTGACCTAAAACTTTTTGTACCTAACTTAGTATATACGTATAGAAGATAGAGGCATTGTTATAGTTTTCAGACTTTTGTTTGATGTCAGATGGAGGCGGACGACTCAAGTCAACTGTTTTTTTTAATTATGAGCAAGACGTTAGCTAGGTTTAGATTTGTATAGCGCATTCAATTGGAATGACGATTAAAAATACATAATTTAACGTCCGCCGGATAGATTAATGAAAACGGGTATTTAATTATTTTGATGTAGCGATGTAAATTTAAAAATTTATTAATACAAATGAAATGACTTCAAAATATCAACAACAAAATATATTCTACGCCCACTAACAAATATACTAGGTCTTTTTTATTTTTTGTTTTTATTTATTTTTTTACAGGTCCGTTAAAACAATAGTTCTGTAATCTCAATTTAATGTTGTTATTTCACCATAAATATGATATTTTTTTAACCATGAACTTTTTAGTAAGGTTACAATAGTTTTCTTATCATACTGTTAAGGTTATTGGAACAGCTGAGCAATTTTCGTACGAGTACCAAAGGCTATAGAGCTCAAATTCCTATGCTATTTTTAGAAAAAAGAGATCTCAAAAAAACATTGATTACATCTCAATAAGAACAAGGACAAAGATATCAAAGTATTATAGCGCCAAGATATTTTTTTTATTAAATACTAGTGAGGTCAAAATAAATACCACTTAGTTGTAATGAGAAATTCTTTTTGATCGTTTTTTGGAGAGGTTCATATTACCGGTTTATTTAAGTAAAACAATCTAAAGTCATTACTTATTATTATGTGTGTGTGTTCGTAATAATATAAAAAAAATATGAACGGTTTCATTTAGAAAAATAATGCGTTAAATTCTAATCTAACCAAAACACGGTCGACCAATTTATTTATTTCTTTATTTATTTATTAAATTCTTTATTATATAGACTTGAACATAAATATGACACAGAAGAAACATTAAAAAAGAATTATATATATAAATGGCGGCTTTAATCTTTATCACTTGGCAATTTACAAAGTTACGACTCTAATATAACGATATTTTAAATGACTTTAATCTATGCCTATACAAGACGTTACGTAATACTGCTGCCAATGGAAAAAAGGAGCACAGATAGCAACTCGGCCAACTCTTTATATCCAATTACCCTGAAAGCATGTCCTCAGTTCTCGGTACGCTGTACTAGAAGTAATCCGATCCTTGAACAATACGTCTGTTGAACTTTAGAATGACGGCGAACGATAGGATTGTCTTTCTTAACTGAAATGCGTTGTTTCTTGACTTATAACAGGATAAAAGATTCAGTTTATGTGTATAAAACTTTATCTTTGTTTAAAAGATTCAAACTCAATTAAGTAAGTCGGAATTATATTTATAACTAACAATATGAGACAGGCAATAATTTATTTACTTATTTTATCTGTGACGATAACAAATCTAGGGTAAAAACAGAAAACCATGTGAAACAGATTAAAAAAATAAAATATTACAGATTATAAAATAACAACAATTCTCTTTTTTCGTCATGTCACAAATGTCATTGTCGTTGCTGAAAAGCTATCCAAAAAATAGGTGCAATTACTGCGAATATAATTAAATTAATTATATAAGACGACGACGTATAAAAAGGTAAAATGACAATTGTCAAGTTTGCCTTGACCGTAATATTAAAAAATATTAACGAAGTAAGATGTTTCGACGTGCTTTTTTATTTATATTTCAAAACAAGTCATACGATAGTGATAAATGCTTATTAAATGATTTTAGCAACTTTAAATGTCTCTAAAACTTAATGTTTAATTGTTATTAATGTTCGGTTGATGGAGGGGGAGGAAGAGTAGGCCAAAATTCTCCCTTTACTATTGTGAGGTATATGAATTTGTTGTTTTTCCACGAATAAACTACAAAATTATTTTTTTCTGAAAATTAACATACAAGTCGATCAGTCGCTATATTAACACATAGGATATTTCTTATCCCGGTATTGCTTCGAAAACGAAAACTATGCCGTTGAATGAAAACCTTATCTATACATATATTATGTAAAAATGAAACCCGTTTACTGTTGTCACGACATAACATGAAAACGGCTAGACCGATTTGGCTAATTTTTTTGTTGTATTTGTTATTATTAGGAGAAGGTACTTATGTAAGAAAAGATTAGCATTTCACTTTTTTTATAGTTCGCCGGGTCAGCTAGTATACTATATACTAGCTGTGCCCACGCCTTCGCCCGCGTAGAAAAGCGACTTTGGGCAACATTTGAAAATACCTAACCCGCGCCATCAAAAGTTCAGCAAGTTCAACGTGATTTTTTAAATTGGTATAACTTTTTTATTTATCACCCGATTGACATGAATTAAAGACGAAATGTTAAGTTAAGCTTACCACAATATATCCTTGATAACCCCATCTAGATAGGATAAGCCGTTTCTGAGATTAGCGTGCACAAACAAACAGACAAAAATTCCAAAAATCATTGTTTTGGGTTCTATTGCGCTAATAAAGGTCTCCTGTAATATTTTTGCTGATGTATCTTCCATGTACAGACAGGGACTCGTTACGTTTTTATTATATGTATAGTTTACGGATACCCTGAAACACTTTGACACCATTGTCTAGATACAAGTCACCTCAATACCGCGTCTACTTTTTGTCTAGCACTAACATTCCGCTATAATTGAAAGCCGGCCCCGTAAATTGGATAAAGAGACTTACAGTATGTGCAATAACGCTTCCGTGAAACATGTTTAAAGTACTGCCTACATCAATAATAGCTGTACGTTCATTCATAACTTTGTTTTTGTTTGAAAAGGAGGGAAATGAATGAAAGTTTGTTTAAAAATGCATGCAGGAATTACGATATATGAGATTTTTGTCGTTTTAGATATTTTTTTAAGTTTTATATGAATACGTTTTGAAGCTCGCTAAACTCTATGCACTGTAGGCACTTCTGTTTTAATTTATCTTTTAATCATCTTTATAATAAATAGTAGATAATTAAGTAATTATAGACTCCAAAAATATGACAAAATGTAAATGTAGATATTTCTACAATTTAGTTATTTTGACAGATTTTCAAACTGTTAAAATAACGTCAATTGAAACGTCACTTTGACAGTCAAATTACCTTTGAAGTCTTACCTCTTTACTTCAAACATAAATGTTTCTTTTTGTCTCCGTTTGCGTGTTAATATCGTGATTATCAACTTCTATTATACCCCTATAATAATAGTAAGTTCTAACAGCGCCATTGAACAATTTTGTCTACTGTCTTCATATGTCTACACGTAACCCATAATTAAACTAGAAACCATTTTTGGCAGTACATATGAGTGAAACTTCCGTCTCTACTACCGGTATTGAATATTGTCAGAAGTTGGTGTAGTGACTTGTGAGTGAAGAAGTGTCACACGGTTTTACTTAACGTAATAATCTTTATATAATGTAGCCTATGAGTTATTCTTATATTCGCTGACCCGTGTGCTTCGTTGGGCATAATGTTAATTATCTTTTTCAGTTTTTTATTAGTTTATATAGTCTATGACACTCAGCAATGATGTGACTTTCTATTGGTGAAGGAATTATTTAAATCGGCTCAATAGATCCTGAGATTATCCCCTTACAATTTAACAAACACACACATACTTTACTTCTTTATTTCTATTTATGTTGTAGTTTGTAGGGCCATATCGTTAAACTGAGTTGGGCATTTTTTTGTCATAAATCCTTTCTTATTTAAAGGTAAGGAACGCAGTGGTGATTTATTTTTCTCTGACTGTTTATGGGTAGTCGCTTGACATCAGGTGAATATCCTGCTCATTTGCCCACCCATATCAAAAAAGTATTGCAAGAAGTAACCTAAACATACGTGTATCCCGACTCTCACAATATTCCTTGACTTTCTTCGACATACATCCTTACAAACTACGTGCTTATAAAATTAGTACACCTATAGCAACTAGAATTTATTCCGATAGATGGCGTTGAAACCAACAATCTATAGAGTATTTACTTGGCATAGATATTTACCAAAGCTAAGTGCAGCCATTAAATTGTTTATTTACTGTACATTCGTGAAAATAGCCGGTGTGCAGGTAGCCTTGAGATTTTAGTGTGTCGAGTAAACATATCCAGTTTCTGTTATGGTGTGGTGTATAAATAATATTTAATGGCGGGAAAATCGTGGCGCGGTTCAACGGTGTTTTGACATTGACGTTTGTCATATTTACTTGTGACGGTGAGTGTCAAAAAATGCGATTGCTCTGCGCGCCTTTTTGTCCGATATTAGTATTTTCCAAGCCTTCTTTCAATTAAAAAATATAACTGAACACGAGGCTGTGGGCTCAGACCCTTTGCCTTTCCACTAAACGGAAAAAATACACTTAAAAAAACTTGTGATAAACAAGTAAAAAAGAATACTAGATGAAAATTCTTTATTCAACTACCCTTTTTAGCGCGAACCTTTAATTCACATACTAAGTATTCCTATATAAAATTAAAGGAGCCCTTCAATCTAGAACATTCTACCTATAAGGCAACTTCGCAGCAGAAGCTAATCGATATTCTATTTATGCATACCATAATGCGAGCCAATACACGGTACTGTTAGCTTTTACAACTATTTAAAATGAAACGAGCCAACCGTAAGTGTATTTAGTTTAACGTCATGAAGAGGTACCTCTCTACTTCTGTTTTATGCGAAAATTTGTAAAGATATTGTGTGTTTTACTTTTTCACACAAAAACTACAACGGATCATCAATAAATTTGCCTGAAGTTCGTCGTTTTTATTCTAGTTTTGTTATTGGATCTACAATTTCATGGTTACAATCGCAGAGCGCGGCAAAAAGTTTTCCAATTTTGAAAATATTGACGTTTCACAGTTTGACGTTAATGACATAGACGTATGAACTATTTAAAAATACAGACTTAATATTTCACAGATTGTTAAAAAGAAATAACTTTAGTAGAATATTATCCATGTAGGTAGCATTAGAAAAATATGGGCTGAGGAAATCATATTTATTTTTCTTTGCCCGCGTTGCTCAAGGTACGGTATTAATAGAACCATATTACGCTGAGGCGTGATTTATGAGAATATCGAAATGGATATAACACATACATACTCAGACCCAATTTCGCATGCATTCCTGAAATTAGATTTTTGAAAGTACCTTGCTTGTACGCGGTTTTTTATAATATATGGGAAGATTTCCAAAAAATATTTTTATAATGTTAGATACATTCATAGGAATATAATAAATATTTTACACTACGATAAAGTACTTGATAACAGGTACGTAGAGAAATCCGCGAAGCGTAGCGTGTACTATAAATGTATGTACCAATTTGGATAAAAATTTTTATCATGTCATGCAATATCATGTTTATTCAATATTCGTTTTATAGGTGTAGCATAAAACCTCAAATAAAACATTTAAAAAATAAACTTGTCAACTGTCACTTCTGTCAGTCAATTGAGTACAAAGCCCGCCAAGTGGCGACCCACTTGAAGCTAAAGATCCTTTATCCGGCATTCTTTTATAATCTAATATCCTTCATTGTATTCCTATTAATAATATCACACATCAAGTAATATGTCTTGCTGTTGCACAATACATCCTAATAGGTGTGAAAAATAAGAAATAT
>JADANM010001663.1:7891873-7910795 GCA_026213755.1 Eurema hecabe | reverse complement strand
TTGAAGAAAATATTTCAATTTAAAATTCTATATGGCTTATTTCTTCTATAACAAATAACTTTTAAACTTTTATTTCATTCGGTATCAAAGGCTGTCTTAAAGCTGTATTTTTTACGTCAACTCGTAAGTTATCTTTTACTTTTTTAAGGTAACGAAACGGTTTCGTAATGTAATAACGTAGAGATATGTAGCACAGATAGTAGTCATTTTGTACGCGATGCGGGCGATAGACATTTTCGTAATGCAAATTGGTCGGGACAATCATTCCGAGATTGATACATCAAGCCGAAATTATTCTTTCTTTCTTAAATATCTTTGTAGTTAAACGAAAAAAAAATCCGGAATACTGAAACGCAATTTAAATTTAAGAACAACTTAAACCGGTCCCATTTGACAGTTCGCCATACAATTCTATCAAAATTACTAGTCTTAAGGCGTGCTTAAATTTAATTTGTGCATGAGTATTTGGCTGTAAATAAAATTGCAACAAATAAGGATCTTTTTAGACATTGAAATAAAACAATTGAATTGTTGGTATTTGTATTTGACAATCGACTATATTAATATTTCAACACAGCACTGCCATTTCACCAAGATTAGAATATATTTTTTTTATTAGACTTGATTGGAATTAGCACGTTGGTATTTTAAGGCAATCACGTGTTTCCTTAAATGCCTCGGTTTTAGACACGCTAGACATTTCCGTATTCCGTAGTGTAACAATGAAATCGATTGCCAATGTTATACTTATTTTTGATTGAAGGTTAATTCTTATAATGTTGTAACTAAATCGTTTTGTTCTACAAAAAGCAATATATACCTTTTAACGTGAACATTTACGTGTGTAATATATATTTATATCTATACTAATATATAAAGCTGAAGAGTTTGTTTGTTACGCGCTAATCTCAGGATCTACTGGGTCGAATTGAAAAATTATTTTTATTGAATTGACCATTTATCGAGGAAGGCTTTAGGCTACATAACATCACGCTGCGACTAATAGGAGCGAAGATATAATGGAAAATAAGGAAAAAAAAGGGGAATATTATTCATCTTTGAGGGCTTCCTTTGCGTGCGCTGCGAAAACGGTTCAAGATACAAAAATAATATGTATGAAAGAATTATTCCTCTCTAAATGATCTAAAAAAAGTCCGCGACAGTATATGTCTATCTTCTAAGATTGACTCACTATAACATAATAATAGAAATAGATCCGACGGGGACGAAGTCGCGAGCAACAGCTAGTATCTGTATAGGTATATGTATAATAGTTTGAAAGAAAGACGGGTTTTTTACAACACAATATAACTCTAGATCGGCTAGATTAATTTTCATGGTTTTTGGTTCGTTGGATTTGTCCCCGCCCCGAATAGCAGAATATATCTTTAAAAATAATGAAAATTTACAAAAGGGGGTGGTCAATGTTTATATGAAAGTCCACGCGGACGGAGTCGTGGGCAACACCTAATTAGTACTTAGTAGTACATTCTGATGGGTATTACCAAATCATACACACATACAAATTACATACACACACGAACACAAAGCTACGCACACACACTTACAAACGTACACACTACGCACACGTTCATTGTAAGCCCACTCTTTTGTTTTATATGACTATTGTATGTTTGTGTAGGCACATTTTAACAGTTACAAAACTTTCCTTTTAAACATTTTATAATGGGGACTTAAGAATCAGAGCATGATTTATCTTACGAATATATAGACATAATATAACCTTATGTTTGGATGTGTTTTTATTTGTTGAATTCTATAGCGACAAATTTCATTTTGTATCTTCTACCACTATATCACAACCTTGACTAGTTACGCGTGTAACGTTTCTAAGAGATAATATCTTCATGTAAAACGATTTAAAGAAAACAAATACATGTATAAATAGGTCATATTATACATATAAGTGTCATAACTATTACAAGGGGTTCGAGTCATTAATATATTTACCAAAAAAACTTCAACAAGTACACACAACTAGTCTATATATACTAATAAGAAGTAAAGTTTGTGTGTTTGTTAAATTATAAATTATCTCGGGATCTACTGAAATCCACATTATTACTGAAATAGGTTATATACAAAACCGAGAAATCAAATAAAAATATTAATTTCAAGCCCAACGAAGTAGGCACGGGTCAGCTAGTAACGAATTAATCGAGAATATAATAGAAAGAAACAATTGAGGTCTTACACTCTCAAAAACACCAAAACTGAGAGGCACAGTAACTTATACTTGATAATGATACTTTTTCTGAACATAATCAGAGCACAGAGGACTTCCTGCATACATTGAGCGGAAATTATGCAATTTGTGGCGAGCCGCGAGCCGGCTTCGTCATCTTTGTAATTAATTACTCTCACAAATAATATCTTTGGCTTTTAACGCTCAATTTCAATTATTATATTATTAATGTGTACCTACCTATTTTAATAAATAAATAAATAATAAATAAATAACTACTTTCAGGACATTTAAACATACATCTAGTTCCAAGCTTAGCAGAAAGCTTGTGTGTGTGGAAACTAGATAACGGAATAAATTACATATAAAATTATTTAAAAGTAAGCAAGTTTCAGTGTTCCCCGTGACATACAGATAAGCGATATTCAAAAAAAAAGAGCATACGTATAGGTCGAATTTGGAAACCTCCTTTTTTGAAGTCGGTTGAAAAGGAGAATGAATAAGAACATATATGTACTATACTCCATCGAAAACACTTAACGTCAGGTAACTTGTGGTCAAACGGCTAACGTTCTTATGGTAAACGAGTCTATACATTTATTTATTTTTATTTTTTTTATATAAATATAATAGGGGCAAACGAGCAAGCGCGTCACCTGATGTTAAGTGATCAGCGCCGCCCTTGAGCACTCGCGTTGTCACGGGTGTGTTGCCGACCTTAAACTGGGTGCGGTGAGACGAAAATCCCGGAATTTGTAGTACACAAAGATGCTACCCGTAATTTTACGTGTATATTAAAATATACTAAAAAAACGGTAAGCAATATGTCTATGAAATTTAAATGGATAACGTGACCTTTACAGTAAATAATTATATTAAACATTTCACAAATATCAGAATTTCTAATATATACCGTAAGTGTATAACGGTTTTTTATAGGCGGATATAACCTAGTACATATATATGTAGTGTATATGTTAATTACGGCTCGTATGACTAATATGATGCTGTAATCTGAATGGTGACTAAGAGTTTAATATGTTAAACAATCATATTTCGATAGGGGGATAGTTTGGATATATAATATAGTACTTATAAGTAATAATAATAAAATCTGCTCATAAAATTTTACTTGTCCTGAAAAGTCACTGACTAATTTTTTATATCTTATCTTTTAAAAGTATACTTTTATTTTTTAAGAAATTAAATTGACCCTGAAAAGGCACTGATGATTGTGTCGGGAAGTCTGAATATCTGTAACTCTGTAATGTCCGTAAGTTCTAAGAATGAGCCGTTTATTATCTTAATTAAGATTTAAGATATAAATTTGCTCGTTTAAGCTATAATTACCTTAGTATAGAAATGGCTCACAAAAGAGTATGTCCGTGACTCCTTTCCGATGCGAAAATACAGAAAACTATGGGATTTTGGTCCATAAAAGTCTTTATTAGTCCCATGAAAAATTTTGCACCCAAAAGTATCCTATGCAGACTTTCCTTAAATAAATATATAGATATCTTTATTCATATATCAGTCTTACTCTTAACACATATTTATGGTTCATGCTTAAGCTATTTATTTTAAATATTTAAAATTAAAGAGAATATTTCATAATTAAAATAAATAATATTAAATCTAGTATTATCATTGGTAATGGGCTGGCGTTTCTCTTACCATCAGGAGGACGTCCAGCTCGTCTCACCACTTCATAGAATAAAAAAAATCATCTTTATTCTAGCGTGCTGGTTTAACAAGCGATATGTCATGTAGCTGTTCATATTGCACGCAGTGCAAAACGTTTTCATATCTAACACCGAATAACACGCAATAACACCGGTGTCAAAACAAATGCTGTTTTCTTTTACGGCCAAGTAAACACTATACAAAAAAAAGCATATTATTCATAAATACGCTTTCCACTTTCTTATTATATGGTAGAGTTTTTGAAGCGTGGTTTGTTACGTAAGTTTTAAGAAACTGCACCTTTTCTGTATAATTCGGTATAATATAATGTGGAAGTACTTAATACGAATAATATTCATTGTATTGTTTGTGAAATTTTCTTATTCGATTGTGTGATCGATTTTATTGAAACATTTAAAAATCCGCGTTTATACCGTTAAAATATTATCACGAAACAATATTGTCTTTAAAAATATTATAGATAAATGCGATGTTACACTGGTTGGCTGTCAGACTACTTTGTAAAGCTGTCTCATCTTCACCACTGAATTATTCTTGAAATTTGTAAGTAGACAAAATTGTCTAGGTTGACTTGCTTCACTTTGAATATTTATACTGCGGCTGTAGTGTTATAATTCCATGACTATGACATATAAAAAAAACTTCCTTCTGTATATAATCTGTGTTTAAACATTTTCTTTTTTTTAATATTAAATACAAAGAATAAAACCTCGTTTATTACCAGTGCCCTATATTTCAGTCACGAATGTATCTTGCATGTCTGAGAACACGAATTTGGAGGCGAACTAGATTTATAATTTATATTGCTAGCTGCACCGTATTCTGTGCTAAATATTTTAACAATGCATAAAAATATCGTTTTCAGTGCATCGATTCATTCGGTCGGGAACGAATTGCTGATAATTGTTTCTAGCTGTCCAATACGCATGCGCAAAATATCTAAGAAATTTTAAACAACACAAGAACTTTACTGTAATAGAAATAGTATCGATACATTTTAAAGTTTTTTTTTTATAATATAAAGAGAGGAGACGAGCTGGACGCACTCCTGATGGTAAGAGTAACGCCAGCCCATAGCCAATGCAGTGCTACCCGGAACTTTGCTATAAAGCCCAACTCCGGGCAGGGGTGCACTACAACGACGCTCCCCACTTTGAGTCATCAGATGTTGAGACTCATTGGCCCAGTAATTACGCTGGCTACAGACCGGAGCACAGTGACATTTTCACGTCATGTTATTATGTTCATAAACTATTGACTTGTTCAAGTAATATTATAAATCTTAACTCAAACTATCAATGAAGCTATGCAACAGAGCAAACTATTATTATCATAAGTTTTTTTCAAAATACCGAAATTAAAATTCAATTAATAAAGTAGTGTTGAGATGTTTTCTAGTGTGTAGTTGATTGTACCGCAAAATTTTGAAGACGCAAAACATCCTAATTAGGACGTCTTACCTTTAGCTGATTGGTTACCGGTACATTTTCGCGCAATTAAAAATTAACTATCTCATTTTTTCTTGTTGGTTTTATCATTTATCTCTTTTCTATCGTTTTGACATGTATGTATGTGTGCTGCCGCTGCTGTGCGGAACACTTTTTTCGGTTGATTTGTATGTGTATAACATATCTATTTTTATTTATACTGTTGGACATAGGACAATAATTTGTTATGCATTTTATCTAGCAGTTTAAAATACATTTGCAAACCCCCTTAAATACGCGAAGCTAAGAAATCATATTTTATAATAATAAATATCAGCTTAAAATGAGTACTTATTAATAATAATTGATGTTAAGGCTGAAAACATAATACAAAGGTTATATTGATATCTGCTGTATTTAAGGTCACTTCTGATATTGTTGTTACTAGTACCCATCTCGTCTCATCTTAAGCTTTATAATAAACTAGCTGTTGCTCGCGACTTCGACCCCGTCAATTTTTTTTCCATTATTTATTAGCCCCTTAATAGGAGCGACTACTGTCGCATCGTGATGTTATGTAGCCTAAAGCCTTCCGCGATAAAAGGTTTATTCAATAAAAAATAATTTTTCAATTCGAACCATTTATTCCCAACAATTCATTTCTGAGATTAGTACGTTCAAACAAACAAACAAACAGACTCTTCAGCTTTATAATATTAGTATAGATAATAGAAGTTATGTGTTCTTACTTCTTAGTCATCTGTGCTATGATATCGAAAGCGGTAACAGTTTATATTTAATCTGTGCTCCGTTTTTACCCCCTTTGTCTTAAATTTAATTGGATTATATTCTCATAGTAAACATATTTTTACTTTGTACATTCATCAGTGCAAAGATTCCTAATATTATTGATATTAGCTAAAATGTGCCTCATATGTGTAAAAAGATATTATAATAAATATTGAACCAGATTTTCAAACAAAACAGATTGACATTAAGTATAAAAGTTTGATTTTAGAACAAAGATATTTTGTTAATATTATAGAGGGAAACGCGGGTCGGCAGGTATGCGATTCGCCCACAGATAACGTACGACCTTACGCGGGACTGGTCTGACAGCATGCTTCCCTACGACCGCTGAATTTTTATCTGTGGTCGTAGATGCACTATACACATTCGGAGTTTTGGCGGGAATTGTGCGGCGTCTATATGTAATCTCGATTGAATATTCCTTTTTTGGTGCATAAAGTGATTTAATGTATGATTGTGATAGTGTATCATGCAGTAAACTAGCTAATGAGTGTCCAAGAAATGAAGAATTCATTTGAGAGCGCTTAGTAGCGCCGTTCCGATTGCTCCAAGATTCGTCTAGGTTCTTCGTAAAGTTCACTATCACTTTACGAAGGGCAGAAAGAAATGAAGTGAAGTGTATAAATAATAAATAAGATATGACCTAAAGGTCTTTGTTACCAGGTCATTAAATTAAATAAAAAAAAAAAAACACATTCGCGGCATAAACATTCCAGAAATTTATAATTTATATTATATTTTTATAACTTTTACATTTTCTTCGAAATTTGTATAATATTTAATTAGAAGTTTAAAGTCCAGAATGTATTAAATAAAGAGAATGTAATGAACTTGCAATTAACCTTTGCAACAAGAATAATATAAAAAAAAACAAAAAAATGTTGTTACCAAGAGATGAAAGTATCTTTATTACACAGTAAGTCCTTATCTCATTGACGTTTGTTTGTGCAAATATTTATATCCACAGATAACGTTTGTTAACGGTCCAGATGACGGTGAAATTTAATGAACGGTTTTTAAATTTTACCCTTAACACAGACTAGCTTCGACTTGCGGATTCCCACACTTATTCTAAGATAATAAATACCAAAAATTTTAAATGTAATAAAGAGTTACTAGAAAGCTAAGATTTGACATTTATTTAGTATTTGAGAATTATTATAGAAGAGTGTAAATGGATATAAGAAAAAAAAATTGCAAGTTCTTATAAAAATCACAATAATAAAATACTCAAACCATTTTTTACATTCAAGATAAGATACAGAGTAAAAATAAATATCCAAATCATTTATATATTATAACACGACAATGCTCACTTTCAACAGATAAAAAATATTCATTTTTTAGTTGAGAGTACTTTTGTTACTTTTTTTGTAATCAAACACTCATATTAGATTGTACAGTAACTTTCTTTGAATATTTATCATACGTAAATATACAATACGCAATAGATTGTTGTATCGTGAAAGGTTTTTATTCTCCATAAATTTGAAACTCCGAGTGATATAATTAAACATACCTACTTTCTCTGAGGCTGTTTTCTCTGTAAGGCTGTATTAAAATGAATGATTATTATTCTTTACTGTTACTTCTTGATATTTTAGAGCGGAGTTTTGGCGGGAATTGTGCGGCGTCTATATGTAATCTCGATTGAATATTCCTTTTTTGGTGCATAAAGTGATTTAATGTATGATTGTGATAGTGTATCATGCAGTAAACTAGCTAATAAGTGTCCAAGAAATGAAGAATTCATTTGAGAGCGCTTAGTAGCGCCGTTCCGATTGCTCCAAGATTCGTCTAGGTTCTTCGTAAAGTTCACTATCACTTTACGAAGGGCAGAAAGAAATGAAGTGAAGTGTAAAAATAATAAATAAGATATGACCTAAAGGTCTTTGTTACCGGGTCATTAAATTAAATAAAAAAAAATATATATATATTTTAGAGCTGTCAATGTCAGAAACTATTTTTTTACATGGCAATTAGTTTTGTCTTTGTGCTTATGTCAAATAGAAAAAATATTTTAAAATTATTAATGAAAATGTTATTTTTTAATAAATTCAAATATAGTTTAGCTTTTGCTTTTGTTGGTTTTCCTTAATTAAGCATGTTCAAAAACGATCAATTAACAAACGTTTATCACGCAAATAAGTATTCATTAACATTTTCAACAGGTAGGTTATTAACAATGTTTTGTTACAATCGCTTCCGGAGATTAATCTCAGCTAAGTTTGATCTAAATCCGTTCAGTTATTTCAAGGTTATCGCCTATCGGGATAGTTTAGTCGATGTGTTGCAAATAATTGCTATTTTTTAGATATTATTTTTATACCTACGTCTATTTCTGAATTTCGTTTAACGTAAAAAGTACGTACGTAACGTAAAATTCTGTATAATTTTCTCATAAAAAAACTTAGTAACATTGTCGATACGTTTAACTTTTAATTTCAACTAATATGTATTTTATATTTAATTAGAAACAGCTCTTTTATTTAAGTGCAATGTATGTGATGAAACGAGCATTGTACAAAAGTGGTCTATTCAATTGTTTTGCAATATCCATGTTGTACGAGGGTACTGAGTAACCTCCAAGGTACCTTCGTTATTGTGTGACTAATTGTTGATGTAAGATTACTAGCTTTGTGCAGTGGTTTTGCTCACTTAAAAGGTAAGTATTTATAGACTCTATTATACTAGAAATACTATGTAAGAGAATGTTCAAAGTACGTTATGAAATTTCAGTGATTATCTTTACTTATTACAAACTATAAATGTTATAACTTTATAATAATTAAGGTAGAGCTTAAAAATACGTTAAAAGATCAGTTTTGGATTAAGCATATTAATGAGTGTAATAATGCATACCTATGACATACCAATTTATTTTATGCAGAAAATACATTAAATTTATTTAAAAGGCTCTATACTATTCTAGAGCGGCATTTAGTAGACCTTTATTATGACATCCCCAATTAAAAACAGAAATATTTGATCGTAAGTTAAAACAGTGACTCTTTGCTTAAATATTATAAAAAAACCGTAATTATTTACACACATAATGTAAAGATCCATACTATAAGTAAATACTGTTATAATCGTATTGAAATACTTTACTGAATTATATATAAATATGTATATGTAAAGGCAGATCAAAGAACTTTAAATGACCTACCTAAATTATGCATACCTACTGATGCTCCGGTACACACATACTAAGTATATATGTATACATCATACCTAATATAAACGTCTGGTAAACACGTTCTGTTTATCAAACGTTCATTTTGACTGTATCTCATTCGTGTTTTATTGCAAGTTTTAGTACCAACCAGATAATTATCTCGAATTGCAAATTCCAATAACGGATAACGAAGTAGTTAATCACTTCGATTCGTTTCGGCTACATTTATATGCGTATAAAATGGTTATCATGTTAGTCTATTGTTGCAACACGAATTCAGAACACACACACGACACAGTACATAAATATTAGTGAAAATAATGCATCAGCATTCTATTAGGTACTTCTGTCAGTAACAAAAACATGGCAGAATCATGCTTACTACAAACGAAACAGATTTTTATCATGCATAGAGTTTAATGATTTTGATTTATGATTGATGATTTTGATATAATGATTTTGACGGCAAATTGCAACCAACAGCCACAAAGACATTCCTCGGCGCCTGTCGCAGACGCAAGGGATCGAACGACCTTCTTTCTCGACTAAGCGCCACTCACCGTTGTTGAAATAGTCATCTTTTTCCAATAATTCATGCTGGAAGCCGTAAGCGGGCAGCCATGCGTGAGAGCCAGGAGGTTCGGGCCAATCCGATATCCGAACCTCTTCCATATCGGCATCAAGTACGAACACAACACTGCACTCCACAAGCTAGTTCACACAGAGAACACGGGCATGCATGGACTACCTCGTCCGTCCATTAGCTCGTCATTTAGGACGATAACGGTGGTTGATTCGATCTGGTTAGGTGCACGGAGCGCGACACACACACGTCTACACCTGTTGACTGGCGATTGCTGACTGGCCGCGAGCGACTTGGCGGAGTGGGCAATGGCGTCGACCGGCGCGCGCGCATCGATCTCTCCGCAACTTTGTCAAAATATAACAACTTTTTTATTTCGTGTTGTTGCAGTCTGGGCTTTATTAGCTTATTTCATTCACATTCGGTGATATTCCTGTGGTAAACAAACCTTAAATACTAACTATAATGTTTTTTTAGTTTCATTATATTCATTCCAACAAAGATTTCTGTGGACATAGAGCTATACTCGGTAGAGACAATACTTCTTAGAGCTAATTATAAATTATTTTAAGTTTAAAATTGAAGTAAATATGTATAATGATACGCATTTGAAGGGACGCAGACGCAACCCACAAGCAAGGCTTTGCGCTATAGAATTACGAGGCTAAAACCAGTTGTAGTGAGGCGGTGTTGTGTCTCGTTACAAAAAGTTTCACTGGGAGCTGCACATTTAGCTCATACACGTGCACAAGGTCGTGTGAAGACGACATTTGCTCTATACTCTATACATTGAGAAGGTATGAACTTTATAGTGGTTCAAGAATGCTTAAAAGACCATCTAATAGTAACTCTACATAATTTATCCATAGTCAAAATATTGGAGAACATATTTAGTAAAAGTATTTCTGGACTTATTTAGCTGATTGTCACGAGACAGTTGTAGTCTCTGACTGTTTATTTATGTTTAGTTTAATCGTGTTATTCAATTTGTACTCAACTTTTCAATCAGCTTATCTGAAATCTGAACTATAATCAATTAGGAAGAAATAACCAATTCGTTTTGCTTTCGAGAATATTTCCTTTAGTCATGGCAATTCACATCTTACACAACCTAGTACGAAAAAATGGTTATTCCTATAGCATAATTAAAATTAAAAAGCATCCCTAATGTTTGAGATTCCACGTAACATATTATTCAATAGATCACGGATATCGTAAACATCAATGTTATGGTAACTGGTTACCATTTGCAGTTAAATACCAATTTCAAAATGTTAAGAGGATACGGCGTGGTATGTTGGAATCAAGTAACTCCAGTTTACTCTCTAATAAACATTTAAAGACATGTAGTCATGCGTTAAATAAAAATAAAAAAAATTAATAATAATAGATATTACGCATTTCACTTTGGAATGAATAATAATAAATAGCGGTAAACTAGTATAAACCTTTGCCTTCTTAGAAGTCTCAACTGTAATGGAGTCCTGGTCAAAAAATACCAGAGGCCCAAAGCCATAAAACTACTTTTCGAGAACGTCCAGCTCACAATAATTAATCACCATTAGTCGAGACATTCCTCTTTTATCCAAGAATTAAATAACATAATTTACATTTTTTAGTAATATTAGAATTTTGATACCAACGATTCCAAAGTCAAAGGCAAAAGTATCTCTATTCAATTAGGCTACATAAAGTAACACTTTTGAATGGTCATGGTATTGCAAAACATTCACCACCACGACCCCACATTCCCACGTTAGTTTGAACAGTTAATTATTAATAAAGTTAGTAGGTACTAGTAAAACGAATACACTTATGAATCTATGGTATAATATAATATTAAATTCATAACTCACATAATATGATTTAAAGCATAATCGGTTCATATTTTCGTCACGCGAGAGGTTAATATCATTCGAAGTTGGCTTTCTCCTAAATCTTCTTGGAAAGTTGACATCGTGATCTGTACAATTAACGCGTAAATCCCTTATATGGAGAGAACGTCTGCGTTACATCTTGTATGTAATTTGAAATTACTGTGTTTGACACGCGATACATATTTTATAAGGTTAATATCGTGACTCCGATGATTTCTATTTATCTAAATTATAGATAAGACGTAATTTACGTATTTTCGATAAAATAATTGTATAATAAAAAGGTCAAACGATTTTATAAGCAGATCGTCTTAGCTTGAACTTGATTTACGAAATCATTAGCTAAGGTAATGATATCATCTATAGATGTGGCATGTAAAACCAATCTTTCTCTGATATTAGTCATATAAATAAAAAAAAACATGATCAACTATCAAGATATACAATCGCAAATCAGATCATTATTCTATGAAATAAAAATCGTATCTTATAGCTTGTGAAATATAATCAACTAGCCGTTGCCCGCGATTCCGTCCGCGAGGACTTTGATATAAAATTTGACCCCCTCCTTCCCCCCTTATAACCCTTTTTTTCACTACAAAAAGCAGCCTTTGTTTTATCTCAAGCTCTAGACCATCTGTGTACCAAATTTCATTACAATCGGTTCAGTAGTTTTGTCGTGAAAGCGTAACAGACGACAGACAGACAGAGTTACTTTCGTATTTATTATATTAGTAGGGATCTGTCACCAAAGTTACTCATTTCTCCAACTGAGCTACGTGAAACATTACGCATAATAATGAGTAGTAAACAAGTCGTTACTACTAAAACTGGAAGGAAGCCAGAAGCATTATTTGAAGTTTGTATTTAATAATTAATTGTTCAATGTTGTATTGTCACCTGTGTCTAGTCTTATGCTAGACTGAGGATTTATTTTATTGACATGCGCTATAGGTATCGTGCTAAATGCTACGAGTGTGACATCGTGGTCTGTTTGTTCTGAAGGTCAGAAAGATAACATACATTGGGTCTACGTAGATTATTTTTTATGAGTGTTTTTTAAAGCTGTATTATTTGCTATTGCTTTACGTCAAATGATTAAATTGTCTTCTAAACAATGTTTGAAAAATATTCCGTACAGATGATTCTCTCAAAATCACTCCTAGCGACCCAAAGTTCTGTTCAAAGAAATCACTAAAGGAGGCCTGAGATTTAACATATGTAATAGGATTAAAGCAATGATCTAAGGTTCTCATTTATCTACAAAAAGAATTGAATATTATGTCAGTCAAATGTTTTTTTAATCTTTAAATTTACCTTCTTCATACATTTATTCGCCCATATAAAAATGCATCCCAAGTTCATTTGCTTTAATATTTATCATCGTTTATCGTTATCTACGACGATAAGATCGCAAAAGAATTACGTGTATTTGCAGTACGTTATCTAAAATGAAAATAATAAACAAAATCTACTAAAATTGGCAATGCGCCAGCGCATCATACGACTTTTGTGTAACTGATAAATTGGTAGGTATTTTGAAACTGGGTGAATGTGAATTTCTTTAGCAAATTTTTTATAACTATAGAGCAATTCTTTTAAATTAAACAAGGAAATAGATAACATAAAATGTAATCAAGTAGCAGCAGACATGAGAAACAATTTTAATGTTTAATTCAATACAAAAAAACTACGCATTTAATTTGTTTACTGTACCTACCGTTGACAGATGATTTTGTTGTAGATACAAAAAGTTTCTTCGAATCTAGAATATTCCTCTCATAGATATATTTCATAACCTAATAAGTACAACACCGTACAAAAGCTCAAAGCTCGTTATTTCCAAATCATAGTTCCATATTTCATCCACTGACAAGTGTAGCCGCCGCAAGAACGCAGTTTCTACAGAGAGCAAGAGTTAATGGCACTTTAATAACGAACGGATGTTCACGAGAATGTTATTATTTACGTCTTAACGTGAAGTGGAATCGGATTTAATGTTCAGGAATAATGCAGGCCACTCCGACAGCCGTAATGAGCGGTCTTGAGAGAGAAACAAGTACTGGTACCAGTATATTAAAACAACCATTAGACATTAATCTTACAATTCGTCGATATGGAGTAAAAAGTACGTACGCTTATTCGATATAATATTTGCTCTTTAATGTATGTGTTAAATAAGTTAAACTTAATGTAGGTATATACAAAATATTTGCAATGATTATGTCAAGTCAATTTAGAAGCCCGTGACGCCTTGCCGCTGCGCTGAGACGGAAAACCGAACTGTTTTGGTCGATACAAGTAAGACATAATATCCTTTCCTCAAGGCTCATGGGTATCCTATGAGAATTTCCCCACGAAAAAAGGTTTTATGATATTTTAGCTTCGTTTTTACGACTTTTTACTGACAGCTCATTTTCCTTATTTTGTAGACGTTTTTTCCATACCTTACCCAGATCTTTGGAAATAACAATTAACGCGTGCATTTAGTATTAAGTGCAAGCATTTCGCAATCGTGAGCAGTCGATTTCTAACGATAGAAACCTGTTCATACGAACAATATAAATGTCGCAATGTTATCGATACAAAAATTGAATTTCCGCACGAATAGATAGCGGGGTTTCCATAGACAACTTGCTCAATGTTTCAATAAATTTAATACCAAATATTTTCGATATAAATCTAATATTTTCTTTTGTTTTGTACTATGTATATGTTTCAAAGGATCACTATTTTCTTATTTTATATATGAACTTTTTGAAAATTTTTCCTGATTGAAGAAAGAATGACATGTGCTATCTGATTCATTTTAAACTACTGTGACATTTAAACATGTATTGTAGTTTATCGCGATCCCATAAATTGGGTACCTCAAAATTATTAACATCGTAGTTCTAGTAGCACCTAGAGATAATATTGTATAAATAAAATACGTTATTAATCAAAAAACTCTTGTACAAAAAATGTTCTGTTAATCAACTGTGCTTTCGTAAAGGTCGTGGTAAAGAAAAGATTAATTCGATATTCATACAATTCTAAATCCTCTTAAATTAGCATATTAATAATATATTAATACTTACCTTAGTTTAATAGAAAGCAAAGGAAACGTGTTAAATACTTTAATTAAATAAAAATCAAAGCACTTACAACAAGATTAAGTTTCACTCTCGTTTTATAATCCCGTTAATCCGGACATACCAATATAAATATGTCCTCTTGTTTATTGCATTTTAATTGAATCATTAAAATAAAACATAAACTTATCGTTAAGTTAAGTTAGAGCTTGAGCGGAATAGGCCGTTAATAACAAATTTTTAAACAAATGAAATTATTTTCCGATAAAGGAACTTCCAATTTTATATACTTACCATTACAAAGTACTCAAACCAAACGCTTTCATCGCTTTCATAGTTGTGTCCCTATGTATAGGTAATTAAATCTTTAAAACTTCGCAACCGAATTTCATGCGGTTTTTATGACAGAGTTATTCATGACGAAGGTTTATGTCTATAATACATGCATATAATATGTGAGAAAAACGCAGGGCTCGGCTATTAGATATATAAAGACACAGTTTCTATTGTAAGTCCGTTCATCATTTTACGCAATTAGACGTATAACCCTTTATTCCAGTTAAAAAGTAGCCAATAATTTATTTCAGGCTCTTGACCATCTGTATCCCCTCACGCAACCTTTTGGGGGTTGACTTAAAAAAAAAGTAGCCTATGTCCTGCCCCAGGCTTTAGACTATCTTTGTACCAAATTTCATTCTGACTTCTGATCACTTGAGTAGTAGACAGACAGACAGAGTTACTTTCACATTTATAATATAAGTACTACGTGTATACACACGGGTGCAACCACAGTAAAAAGCTAGTAATGTAATAATAATCACGAGTTCATTCCGTCAGAACTGGATAAGATTGCTCTAGTCTTGTGCAACAACGAAACAATTTCCATCGCCCATATCTTACTGCAAATCAAATTGGTGGAACAAATGATTACGTTTTCATATTGTTCGATTTACTCCAACATGGATCCGATAAGGAAAGAGAGCGCTAACCAATGATATTATATTAAATAGATATGTTATTAGCGCAACATTTTGAAGACGCAAAACTATCCTAATTAGGACGTCTTTCCTTTAGGTGATTGCCCGTGCATTGACGGGAAACCGACAAAGCTAACTATCCCTTTTTATCTTCTTGGTTTTATCATTTAACTCTTTCTATCGTTTTGACTTGTATGAATGTGTGCTGCCGCTGCTGTACGGAACATTTCTCGGTTGATTTGTAGGTGCATAACATATCTATTAACTATAATATCATTGGCGCTAACAAAGATTTTCACTTCATTATAAATAAACATCAAATGTAATAGGCAATAGCGTACTGCATTAATCAGTAGTATTAGAGAGTCGACAAAGAAATCGTTTCGTCGTGTTATAACTTGCTGATAAAAATTCCGTATCGGTAGAAAGTAATTCAAACTGTGGCTATACGTAATCCGAATTAAATTACGATTGTAAAAACCTTATATGTTAACGTTTTAGCTTGTTTCAGATACAGTTTTGTAAATTTAAATATGAATTTCAGATAGATTCTAGGATATTTGGACTTTACAGTCTACACGAATTAGTAATTCAACAATAGATCTGTTCTCGTCGAATTTAATAACCTTTATAATAAGTAATAACGTAAATAGTAGAGCATCCTCGGCTTCATTTCCGAATTCTAAAAAATCTAAAATACATACGAATCCTTATATATCATTAAAATGAGACAAACTAAATTGCGTTTGAAACAGGAACGACTAAAAAATAGGGTTGTCCAAAGTCGTATCGGATTATCAGCTTATTATAATCCGATGAAAGGAGTTGTCAACAAATAAAATCATTTATCTTATCTGTGGCCCAGACAGCTGTCAGATAGAGCGGCAAACAATGGACGAGGATGGCTTATCTTGATGAAAATAGACTTCTGTGTCATATTGCGAAAGGTTTTAGTTGTTGATACCTACGTACCTACTACTAGTTTTTACTTACTCCCTTTATTAACAACTTAATAGGAGAAAATTAAAAAAAAACTGTCGATCGAATCGAATTACGGTTCACTCAAGGGTTGGTTTATGCTTTAAAGGGACCTACTAGTATTAGTCGTTCGACTGTTAAATAATATAACCGAGTATATAATGTATACTATAACCAATAATTATCCTAACCGATGAATTATTTATTAAGAATAGTAAAATATTGTATAAGAAATCGCTATCTAAGGACATTTCACCTTTTTCTTTCGACGTTATCACCAGTAGGGTAATACAAGGTGTATTGTATTTCTGAGTTATATTACTAAATATTAATGGATAGATTACAAGTCTGACATAATTAAGAATATTACTTAATAAAAATCAATTGTTTGAATTTTATTCGACCTTGAATTATTATCAACAACATTGTTCGTTTGCCCCCTAAGTTATTAAAAAAAATTAACTACATATCAAACGGAAATGTCTGTCTTGAATGGAATGTTTATCAATTTTTTATAGCAAAAGATACAAATCCAACATCCGTGTTGTAATGATACAGACATACCCAAGAACCTGCTAAATACAACTACAAAATTTTCTATCTCCATTTGAAGCTGTTAGCAGCAATGACTATTGGTAAAAGTGGTATCACCATACAAACGTATCGCATTAAAATGAACCTGCAAAGGATTTTACTTTCAATTACATTACGTATGCATACTTATATAATAAAGCTTTACTATACATATATTCATTCAAACGTTTAAAACAAATGACATCTATATTATAATCTATGAAATTCACACAGATTCTGTTGGTACCCAAATTTTTTATCTTATATATAAAATGAATCGAAAAATGTGTTGGTAAGCGCATAACTCGATAATAACTGAACCGATTTACATAATTCTTTTTTAGTATACTCCTGTACGAGGATGGTTTTTAGGCAAAGAAAAGTGGTCTAAGGTTCCGGGTAGGATTAGTACAGCGTGAACGAAGTCACGTTGGGCCGACTAGTTCAAAATAAAACACATTGACTATTATACCAATATCGAAATAGTAAATACTTTTAAAGTATAACTTTGAAATCATTATCTTTCCACTTATTTTGTTAGTTCGTAACTATTCGCTATAAGTAATAATACGATCTATAAAACTTCCAAATACCTAGATTATTTTTTGTTAATTATTATGCTAATTAATTATTATTCAGCAAATATGCCATAAAGATGCGCTAAGCGGAGACTTGTACGTATAATAAAAATGATAAAAGATATGGCTCGATTACTACCAAGATTATAACCCAGTTCACCTTCATAAAACTACACCAAATTGGCTTAATGAACCGCGCCTAATTGTGTAACCTTAACGACAAGTACTCGCCTTATAGTAACCGTCAAAAAAGTTTAGCGATAGACGAGAATAGCTGCGCATCGGTAGAATCGCGCACGTTGGTGCGAGAAAGACAGCACGACTGGGACAACCAATCAACGCTCGCGCACATGACGATCACGCGCCCCGCGCGCCGCATCGCTACCTCGATACCTTATTTTTGACTTCTGCGCAGGTTTCGTTCACCGCTAAAGGTAATTGACGATTACTATACCCTGTAGTTCAATGTACTGTACAAAATAACTACGTAATAAGTGTCAGATATCGAACATAATTCAATTTTTTGTGATTAATGGCAGCTCTGTGTTGCCACAATTTTGCCAATGTCAAGGGATAACGGACATAATACTTACCAGTACGATTTAATTTTTTAAGTATACATAATAAACTTGTTGTTTTTTTTTGACGGTGGGAAATTCTGTTGCGAACCTCCTCGGAAGAAGAGGAGGCGACACAGATTCTGATATACATAACTGAAAAAGGGCTGATAAAATTGTTCACGAATTCTTAAGAGGATTTAGAATTTTAAAAAAGGGTTATTAGGCTATAATTATTATATCTCTAAACTTCTATAAAGCCATAACTATAGGTTTAACTTATTTATAACTAGCTGTGCCCGCGACTTCGCCCGCGTAGAAAAGTGACTTTGGGCAGCATGTTTTAAAATGCCTAATAGACTACAGGCCCATGTTGAAAAAATGATGGGTCATTTGAACC
>JADANM010001663.1:7877665-7891473 GCA_026213755.1 Eurema hecabe | reverse complement strand
GGTTCAAATGACCCATCATTTTTTCAACATGGGCCTGTAGTCTATAACCCGCGCCAATTAACGTTCAGCAAGGTCAACGTGATTCTTTAAATTGCCATAACTTTTTTATTAATGAACCGATAGACATGAATTCAACACTACATGTTAAAGGAAGCTTACCACAATATACAATTAACCCCATATAGATAGGATAAGCCGTTTCTGAGATTAGCGTGCACAAACAAACAGACAAAAATTCCAAAAATCAATGTTTTGGGCTCTATTGCGTTAATAAATATCTCCTATAACATTTTTTCTCATATATCTTTCATGTACAGACAGCGACTTCGTTACGTTTTTATTATATGTATATAGAATATAGATAATACACGTAAGTAACTGTACCAACTTGTAGGCAAATGTCAAATACCTCTTTACCGCAAACCACAAAGTCGGTGAACAGTGTACGTTGTTCGAATACATGAATACGATTATTGTTGACCCTTTCATCATTACTACAGCATTTTACTTTTAATTTAATTAGCATTGAATAGGCTCCGAAATTAGTGGATTTGAAAAATTCTTTCACGTTGACGTTGACAGCTATTTGACATGTTTTATCTATATGCAACTAGACATTGGCAAAATTGTGGTAACGGCTAACGCACACAACCACAAGTAGAAGAAGCTCTTGGAAACGGGAATGCGGGTGAAACCGCGGGATATAATGATTATTTTATTTATTAACTATTTAAAAAAAACACCATATAACACAAGCAAGCAGATTTAACGATTTATTTTTTCACAAATCACATGACATAATGAATGTGAGATATTTTTGATCAGCTTTGTAAAGCAACCTTAACTCATCTTTTTTTCCTCGGCTTATGAGATACGAGAAAACAATGAAAGACTTAACAAAACTTTCCCGACCAGTTAAATATGAATTGTTTTACGATTCACACTGCTCTGATATACTAGGGAAACATATATCGCGAGAGTGCGCTAATGAGATTGCCAGTGAACAAAATCCATTGTTTGTTAAATATAAACTACTGCTATTGTTAAGCGCTCTTAGTAACGAGTTACAACTAATAGGAGAGAAAATTTCGCTACGCAAAAATATGGTGATCCCTTTTCCTACAATAGGTAACTAACATATCTCTCGAAATCTGAACTTTCTTAGTTTGGTCACCAAATATTTCGGGAGGCACTGTGAGCAATATCGCTATTTGTTTTTCCTTCATAACACTCTATATCACGAATATAGTAATAATCTAAATATATAAAAGAAAGTCGTGTTAGTTACACCATTTATAACTCGATAACGGCTCAACTGATTTGGCTGAAAATTGGTAGGCATGTAGCTTAGAACCAGGAGAAGGACATAGGATATTTTTTTCCAGTGTCCAGGGGAATAATTTTTTTATGGAAGTAAACGCGGACGAAGTCGCGGGCAACAGCTAGTTAATTATAAAAAATATTTAGAAGCCAAAACAAAACCTCAATCTAAAAACTTAATAACTTGTTGGTCTTTCAGCAAGACCTATGTCCTATATGTATACATAGACGTATATCTATACTGAGTTCGAACACAGCACTATTAAACTAAATACGTAATCAAAAATGTCTTAAACAAACATTTTAAAGACTTGGTTTCATAACAATTAGAAACAATGCTTACTCTCAATCGATTAACAAATGGCATTAAGGCATGAACTACAAAGTATAGAGGTATTACTTTCAAAGCAAACATCCGTGAGATCGGTAGCCCACGTAATATCTGGTGAAATGGTACGGCCACAATGGGCATTGTTCCGTCCAGGAAGGAGTGTGGCCACCGCCGCTATTGTCTGCTGCCCTGGTACTTGCGTTTATCATTTTACAAACTATTGTATTTTTTTATATCAAAAAACATGTTTTTAATAATGAATGAAATGTGATTAAAATCTTCGTTCGAACTTAATAAGTCGTGACTGAGTGAGGTATTGTTTAGTATTTTCTATTTGCGAATTCACAAGTAGGCAGACTTTTTATAAGAGTCTACAATATAATATATATGTGCCTATTAAATATATAATAGTAGCTTTTCAACATATACATCACGGTCTAATTAAAAAACTACTGAAAACAAATCTAAAATTAACTTCATCGGTTGTCCTTAAATTTTCCTAACTTATAAAATTAAGAAATCTTTAAATTAGGGCCAGTAACACATACGTGACATCGCGAGAAGTAACCTCATTAAAATAGCGTTTTATATTTTACGCGTTATACATATAAGTATTTAATGTTAATGCTCATAAAAATTAAATGGCCAGCAACGCTATCAAATTAATCACTTGCTTACAAGTTACAACGCATATTGCTGCAACCAAACCCAATACTATGTATTGTTCAGCGTGCTGTGTGCTGATGCCGATACTCTAATGCATTCCGAGAAGTGTTAGATCGTAATGCGACTCAGCCACGATCGTGATCGCGATATCGATGCTTCGATAAACTGAAATATGAATATCAATGTAACATTTGCTGGGGAATCTTAGGTTATTGTTTTAATTTAAATTTCGTAGAATTTGCAGGAAACTAATATCATAAATTGATAAAATCTTATATATAATATATAGCCCAATAGATTCACTAAATAAATAAACTTGTAAAATAATAATAGTTTACATTAAAAACTCTACATTAGAGCTCTTATTTTTTATAACCAAATTCGAGAGCCTCGCCTTGTCGTTTTTCATGCGTAGCTCCCGTTTGCGTGACAATGCCAGGATAAAAAAATATCCTATTTATTAATCTAGACTTTATTTCACCTAGATGTAATATGAGTCTAATTAAGACTTTTTTTATATATGAAACATCCAAACAATTTATAATATTACATAATGGTATTACTTTGAAAAGCCCTAATTGTACTCAAGAGTAAGAAATATACGTTTTAAGTATTTTAAATAACGAAAGGCAAGGCAATATTGAATTACAAATTTATATTAGAAAAAATCATGTAATATAATTGTGTTTAATCTTATCGACGACCGCTTGGCACAGTGGTAGCACAACTGTTTTATGTAATTATGTTATGTTTCACTTAAAATTTACAATAATCATCCCAATTATATTCTACCTTCGTCGTCCAGAACTCCTTTCTAGAGTCGAAATCTCTAGACACTAGATCTTTAAATCTGAACCACATAACGTGAGCATTTTAATTTGCTGTCATTGTGATCCACTGAGACATTTTTGCTGAACGCTTGCTAGGGCTGAGTTGTTAACTTTAGCAAATTTGAACGTTTTTTAACGTTATAACTAAAATACAACGTCACACAGCTGTAAAATATAAAAAACAGGAAAAGGTTTTTATTCTTAACAATATTGCTAACTGTTACCCGCGTTTTATTAGGGAAAATGAATTGTGTATTTTCTCCCAGTAAAACGTATCATATGGGTGTCAACTCCATTAAAATGGTATTAAAAAAGATACACACACAAAAATACACACACACACACACACAAACACTCACAAATTTTCGCCTTTATAATATTATTGTAGATTATCTTTTGTAGTGTACAGTACATTTGTACAAATAAAATGCAATAACTAAAAGTTGTCTAAAAGATCCCAAACCTCCTATTGTATAATAATTTCAAATTCAATTAAATTCGCCTGCATAAAATGCATTATTATTTAAATATATGTCTATAGATATACTAAAACTGTTTTCACTGGCAAGTGGCAACCCTATTTACATAGTTGCAAGGTTTGCACATCGCAAACATCGTTTTATCCTCCTGCTAACAAATAACGGTTTATTTAACATTGACAGGACACAAAATAACCTCAGCAAGAACTGAGAAAGTCGTGCAACGTACATAAAGAGCCTGCGTGATGGAACGTTTTATTTTTTATTTGCAACTCATGTATGTCGACATAAAACCTTTTTAGTTTTTTTATTTAATTTTGATAGGCAACTTGGTAAAAGGATAATTAATTGATGAGATTTTTTTTCTAGAAACGTCATAACATCCAAGGTAACATTTTCTTTGACGTCGATTTAGTATGGGACAGTGGTACCAATATGATGGTCCGGCCCAATTATTACATAAATGAATATTTCTGGACATTTATACACACCACCATCTAGTCCCAAGCTAAGCTGAACTTGCGTTATGGCAACTAGATAACGTATAAATTACATATGTACATACTTTTTCTTTTGTAAATACATTCATACAATACATAAGAACACCCGGACCCCAGAAAATAAAAAAATAATTACAAATATATTTTTCCGGTGTGGTGATTGAACCCACGACCCTACGCGCTGAAAGCAGTTGTGTTACCACTGCGCCAAATACTATACGTCATAATATAGCTCTACAACCTAGACCTATGTCATATCTACAAAATGAGCAAATAATTAATTCAGTTAGCTGCGCGTTTTAGCCCAGGTGCGCAAGCGCATGTTACAATAACAAGAATAACCAATCTTGTAATAACAAATACCAACGAACCAACAAAAAATGTTACAGTACCATTTATAAATATAAGTTGAATTACAATTAGACAAATTATTTACATTTTTTCTAGTAAAAAATTTTGTTTGCAAATTTAAAAGTAGTTCAATTTAGAAACGAGGGCAATAGATCGTTTACAGAGAGATTATTTCATTGAGAGCATTCGGTTTGTAATTAAGGCCTATCAACGTCTTAGGAAATTCTTCTTTTCCATCAACAACATCAATAAAACTTTACATCACTATTATATTGTACTGGCCGTTGCTCGAGACTTCGTCCCCGTCGATTTCTTTCTTCATTATTTCTACGCGCCTATAAGTCGCAGCGTGAAGTTATGAAGCCTTCCTCGATTAATGGTCTATTGAATAAAAAAATATTTTTTCAATTCGAACCAGTACTTCCTGAGATTAGCGCGTTCTAACAAGCAAATAAACAAACAAACTCTTCAGCTTTATTATATTAGTAATAGATAGAACACAGTCAACTTTTTCAGTTATAAAAATATTGTATAGTATACATAATATATATACATCATTACATAGGATAAAGAATTTATTTCTTCTGTCTGTCTCTATGTTTGTCTATATTCTAAAATCTTTAAACGATTTCCGTGCGGTTTTTTAATCAGATAGAGTGATTCAAAAGAAAGGTTTATGTGTAGGTACCTATAATACATGCATAAACGTAGGTAAAGCCGTGGAACGCAAACTAGTGATTATGGGACTGTGGATGAATGTTTATAATGCTTCGACTGCAGACTGATGAAAAAACTTTCAAACTCTGTTGCATTTAACATTAGATACGTTTTCTAATATTACAAAAGTATGGCTGCTTTTTTATAGAATTTTTAATAAGGCAACACTACCCATTACTAGTGTCATCGTATTTATTAATTCAGTTGCCAGAAATAAAAATGAAAATTGGGGAGTGTTACCCATTTTTCAGGTTCTTCAAACACATAATAATATATCTCTCTGTAGGTCTGTAATTAGCATCAATCATAAAGACTTTAATAACGTTTCGGCTCATTTGGTGCAGGAAGCCTATCTTGATTTTGATGTGCACATGCAACGCACTGACACGCATGTGGTGTAGCTATATCCTACGGTTTTTTTTATGCTTTTTTTTTCAGGGAGAAAATCCTGTAACGGATACCTGTCCACTATGGGGAGGTGGTGTCGGGCTCGGGTCTAACTACCGACTAAAAACCCCCTGAATGTTTGAACCTTTTTGGACACAATCATCTTTGAACCCGTTAGTTCTATCATAACCACCAGGTTATGATGAATACGATAGAAGTAGGGATATGCAAATGATATCCCTACTTCTATCGTAATACCAATTACGATAGAAGTAGGGATATCATTTGCATATCATCCGTCCCTTTCATGTGTACCCTAACTCTTACAAAAGAAAGAGTCAGATATATTGCTAACCTGTGCTATTAAGGTTAATTGAGTGTTGCGTACAACGTTCCACATATACGAGCTTTTTCATGAAATTAACTTATAATTTATGAACAAATTGGTTACCGTTACTTTCGATATTGTGTAAATTTCATCTTCCAACATAATTTTACTCTTGAGAGACTACCTGAGAACAGTAAGGTAACCTTTACAATAAAAACAGCAAATTAAATTAAATTAATAACAAATGTAGGATCATAAGTAGTAATTAATATGAAGATATAATAATACGTTTGAAATATCATGGCTTTGTTTTAAATTTATTAAGATATACATATAAATACATTTAAAACAAAGCCATGATATTTCAAACGTATCAATAATTCAAATACGTATTAAAAATTTCATTATAAAAAGTAATCACAGTAAACAAAGAAAATCCCGTTGAAAACACATAAGTCCTAAATCCTCAGATACAAATAAAGCATCGCAATCGCAGACGGTGTCTGTCTGTCTGTAGTTATTTGAAGATAATTGTCTAAAGCCAAACCAATAAAGTGAAGATCAAACTGGCGCCATTCGGCTCCACAGTACGCAAAGCGATGTTTACGATTTATATTTGTAGTTAAATCATTTATTATCAGTTCTAATCGAAGTTTCTGGCAAAGTTATCAAAGTGTATCATAAATTATTTATTTTAAATTGTATTATAAAATATTATTTCGTTTTATAAATCACCGGCATTTATCTTTAAAAAAAACCGCAAAAAATCGGTTTCATAGTTATAAAGATTTAAACATACATAGGTACAGACAGACGATAGCCACTTTATTTTGTACTAGCTGAGTGGGCACTTCGTTGGACATAATGTTTATTATCCTTTTCGGTTTATTATATAGCCTATGGGCTATGACACTCGGCAATAATGTGGCTTTCTATTGGTGAAAGAATTTTTGAAATCGGTTCGGTCTCGGTAGATCCCGAGATTACCCCTCACAATTTCACAAACACACAAACTTTACTTCCTTTTAATATTAGTATAGACTACATAATGAAGAGGGTTTTTAAATATAAAATTCTTTGACGATCATACGATCGTCGTAACATTATATTTCCCTTGACTGACATGTTCTTGGTTTGAAACCACAACCTTGTCTTGTTATGTACACCTGCTCTGGGTTGTGAATTGTCGTGAGATACTCCGTGGCAAATATAAGTGAAAGGAAGATGTACAGTTGCACGAATCACTCATAAAAGGTACAGCCGGCTACTTCAATTATGTAAAAACATTCAAAACACTAAAATATTATATGTGTCTTTAATACAGCACAAAACAATTATACCTAAGTACATTATATGTCTCATTCAAAATACAAAGAACCCCATTACAACTAATGATATGTTTTAGTGTTCACATCTTTCATTGGGTGTACACAAGTAGCGAACAAATGAAACAACATATCTGAGAAAATTAATGCATGAGTAGTTGGTACAGTTCAACGGTTACACTGCTGAGGATACAGGGTTTGAATCCCGCCACACATCAGTTAACTACAAATTAGGAATTATTTATAAAATGCCAAGCGACTGTAACCGACGCTTACAGACAGTAGAATCAAATTTTTATTAATATATGTAGATTTAGTCTTTATTCATGATCTAAGGACCAATAGATAGAAAATATTGAAAATGATTTGGTTTATACACAAAAATATTTTTAACTGTTGTCTTAATCTTAATATATCTTGTGTCACAATGTTTGTCCTCAATGGACTCCTAAACCACTTAACCGATCATAATAAAATTCGCACACCATGTGCAGTTCGATCCAATTTGGGAGATAGGGCAGCTTACATCCCGGTATTGCCCCGGGAACGGGAACTACGCGGGTAAAACCGCGGGAACGGCTAGTATATATCTAGCTATATTATAGGCATTCAAAACTCGGTGATACATTTTACACAACTTTTCAAAACCTGATCCAACTAAGTCATTAAAACGGTTAGTAATGCGTGGTACCGTAGAAAATACTATACTTTCAATATCTCGTAATAAAAGAGTAACATTAATAAGTAATTAACACGTCAAGTATTGTGAAAGCCATTATGCTCCCGCGCCGGTGACAGTTTTCACTCGAGATGTATCAGCGTGAGACCATCTCGTGGAAATCGCGCTGAGACTTACTACTACAATGTACGAGTATCGTAATTGAGCTTTATAATATCGAGGGGAATTTTTAACGCAGTTCATATTATTCTTATTCTTACACTGATGTTTTGAAGAAGTAAAGTTTGGGTCGTTTGAAGGGAAGGGTAATTGCTTAATTTACTGTAACATAAATAAAAAAAAATTACTGAAGAAAATGCAATTTATTGTCATATGGGCTTTTGGAAAAAAACGGCATTACAGATTTTTTTTACAGATTCGGAAATTCAGTCAGCTGCAAATATTTCTGCAGGGTTTTGCTTAACAAATTACATATACTGCTGAGATAATGATGTGAGATTTTTTCGTATTCAAATGATTTTAAAAATACATCAATGTATTTTTTACACAGACGTTTGTGTAAGGTATAATTAAGTAATTATTTTGTTAAGATGAATCTCAATGCAGGTTCCCATGATTGTAGCGAATATCAAATGTAATAATATCCATTACGTTGAATTATTATTGGTTCTGAAACTCTTAAGACAAAAGCTTTAATTTGTACCGGCGTGAATTATGGACTGATTTCACCGCACGACTAGTCCATTGTTGAGTTATGTAAGACAACGGATCTATATTAATGTTTATTAGTTTTAGATTTAAGCGGTGAACGTCATGACGTTGCGTCAATTGGTGTTATGTAACATATTTAAATACTAGTTGAATCATTGGCCCTAATATTTGTTAAGGGAAATACTTATGTATGTTTTTTTTTATAACTTTTAACTTTCTTTATTAACTTAATAATCTTCAGAATGAGTTTCTTTCAGTATCAATAATATCACTAAAAGATTAAGAACATCTCTTTATTGTCAGACGAAAAGAACTAATGTTATTTAAACTCGACCTGACCTGACTCGCATGTGTAAATTAATAAACAAATGCAGCGACTCATGAATTCGCAATTTGACTCTTTGTCGGCTTTCATTTAAAAGATCTTAAAATTATAACTTTATAAGATTTGGTTATGTTGTGAACGCGTATAGGAATGCCGCCATTTATTCAGAACTGCTAATTTTAATATTTTTTCATGTTGATTTAATGCACGACATGATGACGACCCTAATGTAATAAAAGTAAAAATATTATCAACGGTAGAGTAGATCGCATGTGCAGTAAAGTTAAGGAAACCGCCATACGATGTATGTTGTTTTTGCTAGTTTCCGTTCACACGTTTCGTCGGCTCGGGGCGAGGGTTCAAGCTTCAAGTTTCGCACCAGTGGCTGCACCTGCCGACCCTCGTAGGGTATAGGTGATTTATCAGTACCGGTCATAAAGTCTGCAGAAGATAAGGTCAATGTGAAGTTTATGGAGATATTTTAGCTTCTTGCATTCGTCTTATAATGTTAGATCTATAGGATTGAAAAGGTATTGATTTTGTTAATACTATCGTTGGCATATATGTTTATATTTAATAAGTTTTACATCAATAAAATATACCTATCGTATATGTTACGATATAGATTTAGAACTGGTTATAGACATTTTTATTTATTTATACATATTATTATGTTTAAAATTAATTTTAGTATTGTAATTACCCGTAACAAATTTTTATGCTTTTGCATTGACGCATGAGGCATACGATATGGAATCTAAAACTCTTCGTTACATGGCGCCCTATTTTTCGTTTTTATGTTTGCCGGAACGTCTCCAAAATTACACCCGTCTCCCTCAGAACAATCCAATAAAAGTAAATGGAAATGCTTGTATATTTTAAAACAACAGCATATTCAACAAAGTAATTGGATCTTCTGTGAGTTTCTTTATGAATCTCTTAGATGTTTGGAATGCTTTTACAATGTTTACATTTTATTTAATATATTGCATTAGTCGTTAACTATAAAATATAGGTTATTGCTTATTTTATAAATTTTGTGTGAATGTTATTTTCTACTTTATAAAGTACTTGATATAGGGCGCTCTAAAAGTTAACATTGAGGCTAAAATAGATTTTTATGAAGATTTTTTAAATCGTTGAAGTATTTTTTAATTTTAATTATAATATATAGAAAAACTCAAGTCACTTGTGTTACGAACCTGCAGCATTTTTGTGTAATTACCCTTTGCGATATCTAAGATTACTACCCGACACTAGATGACACTCTATAATACTAGTTAGTAGATTGAACATTCTGCTATTCGACACTAGATGGCACACATAAGTGAATATAGGTTCAACGGGTACGTTAATTTTATTAATTGACGCTAGATAGCGCTTCTCGATACTCGATAGTGAAACACCTCGTAAATTTTTACTAAATGCTATTCGTTGCTAAGGATCTTCTACAAACCTACCTACTATCTATGTACATTTATTACAATTATACAATTACGACTATTTCTCCATGTTAATGTTAACTATTTAGTTCAGTTCTTTAACAGCACGAGTTCTGCTAAGAAAATGAAAATATCTGTTCATAGGTACTGTTATTAAAAATTAAGTGAATCATTTGAAAGATGTAGTTGTAAATAAAAGAAAAAATTCTTGTAAAACGTTTATTTTCATAAATGATACGACTAAAACAACGATTCTCAGCAAACAGTACGCGCTCTAAGGACGCCTCTATTATTGTGGTACATTATAAGTCCTTTATTTTTCAACTGTAGCTTTAACAAAACCCTAGGAAGAAATTCTTGACTATTAAAATTAATATCTTAATATTGCATGCTCAAAATGCAAAATGTGCATTTGATAATATGGCGAAAGTACTACAATTAATTAATATTATATTATAAAATGATACATTTTTATGTGATTTTTATTGCCACAGATATTGAATTGTTTAAATTACAATGATTATATATACCTTTAATGAACTTATAAAAACAAGAAAACGTTGTAAAATAATAATATCAATTTAATGAAACCGCATTATTACTTTTGAAAGTCTTAATCAAATACAACCTAAATAAACATATTATATTTTTTTACTTTAATAAAGTCCAATTGTTATAAATAAATGCAACAACACTATTAGAATTTCTTTATAAATATTATTATACGATACATAAGAAATTATAGAGATCAACACAAAAGTAAATAATTACAAAATGTTTCATATTTTGCGACTCAAAACAAAATTAGAATATCTTTACTAAATCATTGTAAAAATTATTATCGTTCACGAATAAAAAACGCAGGAGAGCACTACCGATAATGGTGCGATTTTAAATTTGCAAAAATATCGTTTTTGATATGATCCTTTTGAGAAATATAAAGGCACAAGTCACTAACTAAACAAGCGATGACATTGAGTATTAATAACTATGCAAAATAATCTTATTATTGTCGAATGAATGATAATACATTTTGATATTCAGAGAGCCTTACGTTTACGTTACAGTAGACTTATGTTACATTTAAGATGGCTATATATCTAATTAGGGGTCATTCATGAAGTATCCTAAATGTTGTGACGTCACATCGCGAACTCTAAAACATCTTGAACCAAATTTTTATTTTCAAATTTGCCTTAAAGTATAACTTGCGAGCCTTTCCTCCTTTTGGTAGACTATAAAACTACATATTTTTGAACGGATATTTTCGATTATTTGATATCAATAGTATTCTAAAATAATGACTTTAGATTAAGAAGGGTTTTTTTTATGAAGATGACACTTCCTAATAGATTTCGCCAATGACAAACGTATATATTAAAATTTTGAGTATGGCACGGGCGTCGTGAAAGAACAAGGTCGCTTAAGGAAGCTGAGAAAAAAGTTTCTTCTAAGACGACTCACTGGAGATAGTTAAGGAGGGTTACTCTGACTCGAATTTTCAAGTGTCACATACTTTATGAATAACCCCTCATAATTGTAATATATTTTTGTTAGAAAGTGATAAATACTGTAATTTTAAATTGGAATATTATTTGTTATACAATGCAAGTTTTTCAACATCGACATACATTTTTTTTGTACAACAGTTTCTCAATGTTATTGCAATAGAACTGTAATTATTTGGATGAAACCGGCTTGTCTAAACTAGAATGCTTAGCGAATATGTACACAATAAGCTCTTGTGCAATTCACACAAATTTTATTCATTATAGCCAAATGTTATTGAATTATCTTACCAGTTTTTAAATTATTGGACATTTTTTTCCGTCTCAATTTTGCCATAACATTTGACTATGTTTTTCCATCTAATTCCCTACGTTATATCATATTTGAGTACCAAAATAATCCACATTCATAATTTCCATAAATATTTCTCTATTTCCATTCTAATTGCACATACATAAGCAGTTTTATAATACTTTGAAGTGAGAGACTTAGGACTATGTATTAGTTAATAAACATTGTGATCCACCCCTTTAAGTAAGAAACTTATATGGCAAGTTATTACTTAACCAGACAATGAAAAACATAATTATTGACTAGTGTTACGGTTATGTGCACATTACTCTAATTGTGTGACAACACTACACACAACATCATTATACATATAATTGTTGTCGAAAATCACAAGGTTACATAAACACTGATTCGTATTCACTAAAACTAACGTATGATAATCTTCATCGAAGCGAACACAGCGACGAACAATCTGATTCATAATGGTCCACAAGGCATCGATAGAAGAGAAATGAAAAAAATCAGTTTTTTTTAATCTGTTTCAATGAGATCTAAACGTTCGAAATCCAAATTTAGAACACAATCAAAAGCCACCACTAGTGACGTTTACGTTTCTGTATTTCTCTTCAATCAAAAATGCGCGCCAATCGCGTTGCCAGTGTCAAAACCTAAATGTCAACCGAGTGACAGATTTTTGACAATTGACGCGTCATGGCTGCGTCTTTTGAGTTCCTGCGCCTCTTTAGTGATGTTCGACTCGATGAGCATGGAATGCCTTTTGGCGTTTAGGTCCTTCTTTCTTCTGACAACGTCTGGGCTGTAGGGCTCGGATCCTCGCCTGTCCAGAGTACTGTGGCTTTGGACGTTGGAAAACGATCCTTGTCTATGTAACGATGGCGACGGTTCTTGATTCAAATTCGGTAGATATGTTTGGAACGATGGACGATTCTGAGCTGCCTCCATTATCGAACCTTTAATAAGGAAAATATTAACTATTTAATATTTTAATAACATTTTAAACAAAAGTGTTTCATGTATTTTTCGGATGAGACCGATCAATGAATACACTTTTACTGTACTAGTTTAATCATTGTGTTGAAGAATTTTGTTAATAATATAGATACATATGATTAAAAACATACACGAACTACATACTGGTATCGAGCAAAAATAATGCACACATGCGTAGGGTTGCTATATAAAAAATATAAATTGGTATAAATAAAATACTAAAAAGATATGTTTAAGAAATGAAATAAGTTAATTAATATAATATTTAAATGTTTGATACAAACAAAAAAAATAAATGTTATGGGAATAAACAAGATACAGTAAAAAAACTAAAACCCAACTACGACAAAAAACGACGCTGAAAAAGTATAAAAGTACCCCATGAATACAGGTAAAGTCACAAGCAAATGCTAGTAATATATATATATTCGAAATGTACAAGTGAAGCGCTTTAAAATGATACCAAACACGGCATATCTAGCTTAACTTTATTTTTTTACTCTGTATATTTTGTCCGCTAGAGGGCGCCACATTGAATTTGGTGAAAATCTATATAGCCTATAACCAGCGGACAATTAAGACGCTTCTAATGATATGTCATTTGTC